>OX461808.1:3251133-3529393 GCA_949802685.1 Dicyrtomina minuta | reverse complement strand
CAACTGCAAACAATAAGAACAGGAATGCAGAGCAAAGAGAAGCAATTCAAATTACAAAAGAAAACAAAAGATACAGATTCTTGGGAAGAATCCTATTCGAATCTCATGAATGAGATGATGCTCTGTGTGAATCCACTGCAAAAATATGTACTTTCACTTTCCTTTCTTCATTTTCTACTTCCTTTTCCACACAAAATGTGCGAGTGAACAGAGGAGGCAGGAAGAATCTGCACATTCTCCAAAATGGCAATTTGCAAAATTGTTGGGAGGGAAAATTATTATTTTGCATGGCTGGGCAATTTGTATAAGGTTAGTGCAGGAAATGTGTATGTCTGTCTGTTTTATATCTTATAAACATATTTTTTGAAATAGTAAAAGTAGGGAGAAAGCAGTGAAGAAAATTTGTTTTTTTTGGAGAAAGCAGAAGCCAAAGGGAGAAAGTTGATTGGATTACACCATCCTGAACTATTTTCACCATTTTACAATATTTTTCTTAGCTTTCCTATGCATACAAAAATAGGGCATACGAACGAAATTGAGAGCATGAATAAGAAGCCACACACATAGTTTTTAGATTTTTATTTTCCGGAATTCTAAATCTCAATTTGGTTGGAGCATAAATCCAAATACCAAAAAAAATATTGTGAATCATGCATGATGTGAACTCAATCCTCACAACCCACAACCTACCCATAACAACGGCAGCCACTGCACACTTTTTATTTTCATAAAATTCTATCAAAATTCAAAAAAACAAATTTGGAAAATTTAAAAAAACAAGCAGCCAAAAAATCAAAAAGAAAATTGAAAAGTGTATGATGACTCTTGGAAAATGGAAGAAAGCAACCAACTCCGGTTTGCTTTCTCTCATTTGAATAATAATAATCATAATATTGCCTACAGGAAATTTGTTCCACTTTCTTTCCCAAGGGTTTTATTATTTTATTATTATAGTGCTTCATGCATGGGAATGAAAGAGAGTGAAAGACAATAAGGGTGGATCGTGGAGGGAAAGTTGAATTTCTGATTTGTTTGAAATTTCTAATGTGAAAGTATAGAGAAAGTGGTGAAAGTGGAAAGGTAGGCTTTTGTAATTTGTGACTTTTTGAGGACAGCAACGACCAAAAGTGACTTTTATTTTTCGTTTTTTGAATTCCAGAGATGGGAATGTGCATGTTGTGTGGAGTAACTTATTGATGTTCCAAGCCGCCGTGGCCCTGTGCACTCCTCAGGCACTGCGTGTCCTTGAGGACTGTCATGTTTGTAGGTCAGACAAATCTGGTTCTGATTCTGTGACTGGAAATGGAACTGAAACCTATGGAACTGAAGGGCTGCTGCCTGTGTGTGTTTGTGTGTGTGTGAATGTGACTGGAGAAAGTGGAGAAAGTCGAGACAAAGAAAAGAAGGTAAAAAAACCAGGGGAATCGATACTTTTCTCTTCAGCCCACTTTCCACTTTTCGTTTCCCATGATCGCTGATGAGAGTCCATAAGGACTTTTTTTTAACTAAGAGTATAGTAGAAAATCTTCAACTTTCCTTCTTACTTTCTCCACTTGAGACGACTTTTCTTTATTTATTTTCTTTTGTTCAGTCAGTCAGCGTCTCTTCAAAAATATCTCTTCAAAATCATTAAGAGGAAGTCAAGTGCTGCGGACGTCAAGAGGATGTCATATAATTTTCTATTACTTTTCTTTTTTTTATGTGACTTTCACTAATAAATCAACTGGTAGACTTGTACGTTGTCAAAAGTCTGAGATTCAGTGAGATTAAAACGCTAAATGCAAAAACTTCTATCTTTAATTCAAGTCTACAAATTAACAGCTTAAAAGGCAAAATATTTAAATGTAATTTTTTTTTAAATGTCACTTTTTTAAATTTTAAGTCTAGCAGATTTGATTTTAGAAAATTTGAAATGACTCAGAGCTGAATGTCTTGGTTAATATAAGTGCAAAACAATTAAAAGAAAACAACTAGGCTTAAAAGTTTAAGAAAAGCCTAAACGCAAAGTATGCACAGTGCATTAAAAATGAGTGAAAGTACGTCCGTCTAAAATTCGCGAATTCAAACTGGTAAAGTGTGTGAAAGGAAAGAAGAAGGAAGTGGCTTAAAGGATTTCGCAGAGACTCTAGAGACGTGCAGATTACACTCATTTTTTTTTGTCTTGGGCCTTTTAAGTTTGCCTCGTGCTCCATGTGGATCCTTGGGCTTGTGCCTTGTACTTCGATGATCGCTTATACATTTCGTAGAATTTCCGTGCCCTCTAAAAGGCTGGCTTACCAATTGTGTTTCTCTCTGCGTGTTTCTTTGTGTGTGGCTCATTTTGATTGTTTGCTGTTTTTTCTGTACTTTTAGTTTAAGCATTACACTGACTATAAGCTGCTATGTGCATATGAAATTGAAAGGGATCGGTAAAGGACATATCGTCAATGAAGAATCAATATGAACTATATCCAATGTAGGCTAGAATCAAAATGATCTATGTAAAAATAAACACTAAATGTGATAGATGCCAAAACAATATTGGTTCCGAATATTTAAAAAGTGCAAAATGTTCAATTTAGACATTTTTAAAAGGTGCCTAATGTTTCATTTAGACGTTTTTAAAAAGTACAAAACGTTCCATTAAGACGTTTTTGAAAAGTACAAAACGTTCCATTAAGACGTTTTTGAAAAGTACAAAACGTTCCATTTAGACGTTTTTTAAAAGTTTAAAACGTTCCATTAAGACGTTTTTGAAAAGTACAAAACGTTCCATTAAGACGTTTTTGAAAAGTAAAAAACGTTCCATTAAGACGTTTTTGAAAAGTACAAAACGTTCCATTTAGACGTTTTTTAAAAGTTTAAAACGTTCCATTAAGACGTTTTTGAAAAGTACAAAACGTTCCATTAAGACGTTTTTGAAAAGTACAAAACGTTCCATTAAGACGTTTTTGAAAAGTAAAAAACGTTCCATTAAGACGTTTTTGAAAAGTACAAAACGTTCCATTTAGACGTTTTTTAAAAGTTTAAAACGTTCCATTAAGACGTTTTTGAAAAGTACAAAACGTTCCATTAAGACGTTTTTGAAAAGTACAAAACGTTCCATTAAGACGTTTTTGAAAAGTACAAAACGTTCCATTTAGACGTTTTTTAAAAGTTTAAAACGTTCCATTAAGACGTTTTTGAAAAGTACAAAACGTTCCATTAAGACGTTTTTGAAAAGTAAAAAACGTTCCAGTTAGACGTTTTTGAAAAGTCCAAAACGTTCCTTTTGGACATTTTTGAAAAGTACAAAACTTTTCCATTTAGAGGTTTTTCAAAAGTGCAAAATGTTCAATTTATCGTTTTTGAAAAGTGTAAAACGTTCCATTTAGACGTTTTTAAAAAGTGCAAAACGTTCCAATCAGACGTTTTTGAAAAGTACAAAACGTTCTGTTTACATTTTGTTTACAGTTTAAAATTCCATATTTGCATTCTTTTGTGATCGACCTAGATTTATTTCTTTTATAGATAGTGCTTTTTATATTTAGCTCAAAATGAATATGGGTCATTTTGATTCTTCACAGACGATATTTGGAATATTGTGGACATTAAAGACGGGGAAGTAAGTGAGAGCACCTCCGTCCGTCCGGATGACATTGACACAGCTCCAATGACGCAGACGGACTCTATTTTCTCTCCTGCAAAAGTGTGCGAAGAAAGTGGGGAAAGTGGAGAAAGCAGAGAAAGTGGGAAAAGCAGTGAAAGCAGGGAAAGCGGAGAAAGTAAGGAAAGTCGTATGCATTCATGAAGAGAGGCAAGTTAAGTGTTACTCTGTCTCTCTATTGATCTGCTCTCCTTTCTTTTTCGTTTTTTACAAATGTTGCAAAAGCTCCTATCTCCAAATCTCCAGACTGCACAGAGACGAGGACGGAGACCGACACCAAAATGGGAAGGTTGTCTCACCAAATGGACTGTCACACAAATACCTACTGAATTACGACCGCTTTAGACTTCCCTGTCTCCAGCCCCAGTCAATGTTTGTCTTTATGTAAGTCATCGTTTTATATCTTTTCCTATTTATGGCCCCATAAATATTTGCATAAAGGATTTGACTGAATTGGTTTCCAGTTTCCTTTCTCAAAGCCCAACACACTTTGGCAAGGCTCATTTCCAATTCCCACTGAATTCAAGAAACATGGGGAAATATCCCATAATTCAATGAGTGCATCTCTTTTTCGTTTTCCCAAATGAATTTTTTTCTCGGTAAAAGAAAGTTCTTGTTGCTTTGTGGCTGATTTGGCTTAGTGATTGGAGGCTATGGGCCTTCGTAAGTGTGGGGCTTTGGAAGCTTGGATTTGCAATTTTCTCTGAAAATGTATGTTGACTGTAGGAGCAAGATCAACGACATGAGAGAACGACTTTCGGACTGGAACTGTAACTGTAACTGGAACTGGGAAGAGATTTAAAGTGGGATTTTTAAATTGATTGTCAACAGAGCAGAAGACAAACAAGATGTAGAAACAGATACGGACACGAAACTTAAATTGTGCCTTTGAGGATCGTCGTGTGGCGAGAGACACGCGGAGTCTCAATGACAACAACCTTTTTCATGGTTTTCTTCCAGCATTTTTGAGATTTTGAGAAACACTTGACGGAAAAAAAAAAGTAAGGTACACGTTTTTTTTCGAGGGGAAAGTCTCGAGTGAGTTTTTGAAGACGGAGAGAAGTGTCGTAGAATTTTTTTGTTGGTTTCCTAACTTTCTCCAATTTCTTGGTATTTTCTCTAATTCCTGTAATTTGTGTCATTAAGCCTCTGGAGTTTAGTTGTAACTTATATGGGTGTAATTCCTTGTTTCGTGTCAGTCTCTGACTATACTCGTCCTAAAACAACTATTTGTAGGAGTGGCACTAGTTCAAGCCGCACCGGTCCGGTCTGATCTGGTTCAACTTATGGTAAAGCTCCAGAATGTATTTGCATTTAAAACAAACTTTTATTTATGTAATTCCTTTTCAATCTGGTTTAATACCCAAATCCTAAAAGAATTCAAAACCGGATCGGTTTGAGCTGTAAAATGGCAACAGACAGTCAACGCATGCAGCCGCTCTAAACATGTACTACATTATACAGTCCGGTCTAAACTAATAGACCGGATCGGTTCAAACAAACAAGAAATGAAATGCCTTGAAACTCGCAATCTGTATAGTTGCGGTCCGATCCGGAATCATTGACCGGATCGGTTCAAACTAGAAAAACTTCTACTAAAATCCCTTGAAATTTGTACTGTACAGATGTTTTCCAACCCGCAACTACAAACCGGATTGGTTCGCTCCATTAAAAAGGCCACCAAAGTCGTCTAAGCTCTTATACTAACCGGTCCAATCTAGTAAAACCCTGCACCGGATCGGTTCAAACTATATATATGGTCAATAAAATCGGTTTTCCAATCGCTCCCACTAAAACCTTGAATGCCCTAGGAACCAATGAAACGAATGGGAATTAATTGTAGAGCTCAATGAAAAGCCCTAAATCTCCACTGTTCTGTCGTTGCATGTGTAAAAATCGCTTCCGGAATCGTCTCCGTCTCCAGTCGACGGGCCCATCAGCGAAATTGTGTTTGTTTTGCGGCTGATTCGGATTAATATTTAATCCACGCCGTGTCCTCGCGTCCGTGTCCATATCCACATCGGTACCAGTACCAGTGCCGCTGCCGGTACCGGTACTGGGTTTACTATCCGTTTCGGTTCATTTAAAAAAAAAAGAAAACTAAAGTGAAAGCAAATAATGGAAGGGAGAAAGCGGACACGACAGCACGTGTTCTTGACACAATGTAAAGAAAGTGAAAGCATTAGGAAGGCCAGGTAATGCATAGTAAGTAGAGTACTGTGTGTGGAAAGAATTCATATGACAAAGATGTGAAATATTTGAGATGCAGAAGGCGGAATCTTCCCATCAACTGCATCTCGCGTCTCTCCAATTTACCTCCCTCATATTTTCCTATATGTCCCCATGTCAAAGAAAAAAGACAGGGACACAAATTGATAATGGATTCAATTCCGCATCCTAAAATTCATCCCTGTCTCAATTCTAAAACTCATCCTCAGAATAAATAACGAGACAAATTGGTTGCGGGTGGGGAAAGGAAGACGGAGGGAAAGGGGGGGGGGTAACTAAACAGGAGCTTGTTAAATTCAAAAATCCATTTTTCTATTCAGATTTTCACTTTTTGAATTTACGAGATTTCAAAGGAGATTCCCATTTCTAATATACGGGATTAATACAGAATTAAAATGGGAGCCACAAAAGAAGATGGATCTCTATCGTGCAGCAAAAAGTTATTCAGCTCAGAAGATGATGTGGAAGATGATGTGAATGTGACGGATGCGGAAGTGAAATGGAGCGGATGAATAGGAGTCCATTTGATATAATGGAAACGAGGTAAAACGAGGGAAGATGACAATTATTATAGAGAAGAGATGTCATCTCTCTGTGGATGACAGATGAATAAAAGAAGATGAGATGATGAGGATGTCCTACATCTACGTCTCAAAATAATTTGTACAGAAATCTAACACACAAAAAAAGTGAACTCACGATTCCCTTGTCGGATGCAGAAGATGCGGAGGGTGGGATGGAGATGGGGACGGAGACAGAGGCCCGTCGACTCGCATTCATGGACATACAGACGGAGCCAGCGGCTGAAGATGCGGAGGCAGATGCGGAGTCAAAAGATGAGCGATGGGATGCGGAGGAAAAAGCCTCCATCTTGTCCATTCTGCCCAACAAATCTTGTTTATCCCCAAAAGCACTCCTGCAATCATAAGCAAAACACACACAGATTTTAATTACAAATTTTTCCTATTTAAAAGTCACATTGTCAGTCACATGTTTTAGGATTTCTAAAACTAATCGTAAGTTTGATCATCCCAAACACACAAAGGTTCATTGCCATAGCCATAAGAATCATCTCTACTTTTTTTTTTTTACTTTCTCCGAAAACTTTCTAATTACCTTTTACTTTATTTACTTTCCCCGAAAATTAATCTGTACAGAAATACTACACAATCTCCAAAGCTCATCCACCCACATCATTCTTACGATTACGATTGGATGAGATTATTATTACATTACAAGAGATAGAGAGGGCAACGAACTCAGTATGTTCGAGTGGCCCCTCCCCTTCTTTACTTTCCCCACTGTTATTTTTCTTAACGTATATTTGTTCACTGTGTAGTGGATGAGGTGAGTGAGTTATGCCGCGTAATTTACTGTATTCTCTGGATTTGTAGGATAAGCATTGGTATAGTGTTTCTTGAAGTCGGAAATACCCAAGTGAAAGTGATAATGATGTTCTTTGATGGTGATGATGACGAAGGTGACTGTCAATAATTCATCTCCTTCCCACACAAACAAACAAACAAATACACACAGAAGGAAACAACGGTGTAATTTTTTACGAGTGGTTTACGAGGCTGTGCATGTCTGGGGCAGTAGATGTAGAGGATGCGGGAAGTGATTGTGTGAGGAAACTCATAAAAAACACGGAGCTCTCTGCTGCATCTGACTTTTATTCTAGTATTTTTTTTTCATGCTTGGCGTACACGTGCCAAAGGGAAATTCATGTGCTGCTGGTTGGATTTCGGACTGGTGTGGACCTGGGAGTAATGACATGAGCTTCTTGTGGTTGGTTTGTGAGAAATAAAAAATGGAATCATCTCAAGATCAAATACATCCAAGGATTAAAGTCAAAAAGCTGGTGTAACAAGTGTGAAAGTCTTTCTATTACATTTTACGGAGAAAGTCCACTGCCCGACTGACCACTGTAAACACTTATTGGGGCTTGGGCTGAGCCGCTGATATAATCAACGTACTACTCCAAACATCCTATAAAATTTAGAATTCTGCTTTCACCGGTGCTTTCACCAGTGCTTTCACTTGTACTTTTACTTTTAATTTTACTGCAACTTTTGACTATTCTATTACCTACGCTTTCACCTATGCTTTTACCTATGCTTTCACCTATGTTTTTATCTATGCTTTCACGTATGCTTTCACCTATGCTTTTACCTATGCTTTCACCTATGCTTTCACCTATACTTTCACCTATGTTTTTATCTATGCTTTCACGTATGCTTTCACGTATGCTTTCACCTATGCTTTCACCTATCCTTTCACATATGCTTTTACTTTTGCTTTTACTTCCATATATGCTCAGATGCTCATTGCCGTCTAGGTGATAAATTCTAACAGAAACGAAATGTCAATTAAACGAAACATAACAAGCGAGAAATTTGAATTACACATTGCAGACCGTAGACGGTACAAAAACAATTGATTTTCGTAAATAGTTAGACAAGGTACTGGAGCAATGTTGTTTTATACCAGAACCAAACTCTAAATAAACTAGCCACTTTACCACTTGCTATTTTTGGGACCTAAGGCGCACGCCGTATACAGTAGAGCCAATATAAATAATAAATTGAAAGAAAACAATTGAAACCTCTATAAAATAAAGCGCATTTCAAAATACTGCTCTCGTAAAAAACATTAGTCACGTTTCCACGCGGTTCAACCTTTCTTTAAACAGCTTTAAAAGAACTTTTGTATTTTATGATGAACATCATCGCAGTTTCAATTGCCCATAAAACTGGAAAAACATGACCTCATCCCTTCGTTGTCGTCGTCCCGTCGCGAGGCTTGTGTTTTATTTACGCTCAGAACGCTTAGTTTTATAGACTGCTACTAAAAAACTGCAAACACAACGACAACGATGTGAATATTTCACTTTTTGACTATTCATATTTTTCATAGTTTCAATATTAAGGGAAATCAAGTGACAATTTTTAAACCATTTTCCTCAAATAGCTTCATTTATCATATTGTTGTACATTTTTATTTCTTTGCCCATTCCTGCACTTTACACGATTTTGAGACAACATTATTTTTAAAAAACTGGGTATCATAAACTACGTTGTATTGAAAATTTTTGAAGAGAGTGGCGAAAGTGGTGAAAGTTTTCGCTTTGAGATTTCACGTTTAAATTTTATTCTTGAAAAAAGCAACTCTTCGGCAGCTAGGCCAGAACTTTGAACGACATTTAAAAGGCAGCCGTGTTATTTTAAAATTTTACATGTCAAAGTGAAAGCAAAGAGAAAGTATATCAGGGACATCCTTAAATTCCCTCTGTAGTGCATAAATTCAATTCCCAGTTCCAAACACAACTAAGTTAGTCTCCAGCAACAACATCAACAACATCAACACAATACTTTTGGGACTCTACAGAGCGCCGTCCCAAGCAACAACTAATGTCAAATTCAAACTTAAATAAACAGAAAAACAAAATCCAACTCGTCAGTTGAAATCCCAAGTGAACCAACTGCAGAACTAGACAAAAAAATGCGTTTGAAAAGGAAAAGCACACAAAAACAAATTGAAAAACAACAATTTAGAAAGCAAACAAAGAAACAACATGCAATTCATTTCTATTATTCTCACGCTTTTGTAATATTTGAATGCAATTTTGCCAAAATTATATCACACTCTGCAAGTCAGCGCTCAGCTCAGGTAAGAAATCAAAGGGAGTCAAAGTACACAAGGGGAAAGTTGTGACTACATTCTAAAGAATCTTTTCATCTGCCACCTTCCGTCACAGCAGATTTCCGTCAAGTTTCAATAAATCAATTGTTTTTGTGTTTTGAATGATCTTAATACAATGACCCTATAACTTTCTACTTTCTCTAAATCAACAAAATCAGTATCCAGCTTTTACTTCTGCAACTTTCTACCAATGTCCGCAGCTCCCTTTATTTACACAACAACAGAAAAGCTCCGTTCTGCTCCGTTTAGTTCAAATGCCCACGTAGCGGACGACAATATGGCTCACAAACTTGCTCAAATAACAAACACTAATGGTAAGCAATCCTTAGCAACTTTGAAAATCCATGCTGAGCAATAGGAAAAAGTTGAAGGCATCAACTTAAAACATTAACAACGGAAACATCAAACATGAAAACAAATGGAGAAAGTTGCAAAGTGAAAGTGTGTAGCATACGGCCCACGACTTTCACTTCCATCCTTCCATCAACAATTCCTAATATTGCGAATCCCATATCCTGACTGGACTGTATTTAAGTTGAAAAGAAAAAAATATTTGGGGAAAGTTATAGTGAAAGTGGTGAAAGCATCTCGAAAGAGAAAGTGAAGCTGAAGGTCGACGGTGGCTGGTTCAGTGCACTTGATCATTTTCTCAATCTCCACAATTTAGCAATAGCTCTGCTTCGCGCTTCAAATTTCTAGGCATCAGACACACTTGTTCTTCTGGAGTGAAAAGATGCACTTGAAGTTGTACAAGAAGAACCATGGGCTTCTCGTCCTTAGCCTGGACTCTCGTGAGTCCATCACCAGAACCGCGGTCCCATGATAACAAAGTACAGCGCCCGGACAGACAGATGAGAAAGTAGTGAAAGTGAAGAAGCTTCTTTGTAGTTTATCCAAGTGGAGAGATGATGTGAATTGTGTCTCTTGTTATCTTCAAGGACGCTACCTCCTTCACTGGAGGATGTACTTGTCTCACTCGGGACGCTCATCCACTCTCCGTCCGCCCATTTGATTGAGACAATTGACTTTGATGAATGAAGCGGAGTCAACAGCACCCTTTCTTTTTCCTTACTTTCACTCAATCTTAAGCGGCACAATTCTTATCCGACTGCTGACAGGGGACAAGTTCATCATCTTAAAATTTATAATCCCAACGGCCATCCAGCAATCCGGTCGATACAGCACAGCTCGACATTCCGTGAGTGAAAGTCATGGGATTACAAAAGTGAAAGTTAAGCTTTGTTTTTTAAAAATTCTGTTGATACGCAGTTGTGCAATTTTGCAAAAATTGCAAATATTTTGCGAAACCAGTAGACAGTAACATTTTAGGCAAATAGTGAAAGCGGAGAAAGTAGGGAACCATAAATAACAATTAAAATGTACAGCTTCCAACTTGAGACTAAAAAATTTATATTTTTGTTTGTACATTTTATATATCAAAGCAAATAGGTAGATCGCATGATACCGTTGCTTGTAGACTGGAGAAAGTAAAATTCTTCCCTTGCAAATAATTTGTACCTTCCTGTTTTTTTGGTCTGGTTTTCCTGCAATTCTAAATGATTCAAGTTTGGAAAGAACTAAAAACTGAGGAAGTGTATCAAAAATATCAAAGTAGGAAAAATTTATATGAAAAATATGAATCTTGCCAAGTGGGAATGAGGCCAGGTAAATTTCCTAGTTTCCTCTCACATAAATTTCATAAACAAGGATAAACAACTTTTTGCGCATTTCTTTAGACTATTTGCATTTGAATGACGTAGCTGAGGGAAATATGAAAATTGGACCATGTTTCCTGCGCTTTCATTTTCCTGCTTAACTTTCACCTTTCTCTCCTTTCACTTTCATGTGTACTTTGTGTCCCAGAACTGCGAGAAGAAAGGTGAGCCAAAAATAAAGTATGTTTTCCATGTACCTGCTTTCACTTTTAAAGCTGCATAAAGATTGCATATTGCAGAGGTACGACGGTGTCTTGAATGAGCTGTAGAATAAATTCCAATTAATTTATCTACACATAACCATATGTCTACATTATTTACATGTCAGCCGGAGATTTAGGATAGTATCAGGGATAACTCTCGTGTAATTAAAGATTCAAGGTTAAAAGTATAGATACATGGTTAAGTGCACTCTGGTTCCTCGCTTTCATCGCTTTGGGATTTTCACATGATAGAAAATAGGATTTTATGTTACTTTATATAGGATTACTGTATTGACTTGTCGAATTGAGTTTCTAGAATGTGAAAGTAGGGACTCCAAAGTTTTTAGTAATTAGCGCCGAAAGAGAAAGTAGAAAGTAGAATAATTATAATGCAACCTTCACTGCATCTTCATCATCCCGTTTTGAAGCGCGTCTTTCTCTTATTAGCAATTAGCGCCAGGTGAAAGTACAAAGTTTGTAGGAAGAGGATTACAAATTGTACTTTCTCTCGTAACCTTGAATTGAACCGTCATGTAAGTTTAAGTTAAAATTACAAATGAAAATTGTTCCCTCGTGTCTTTTAGCCCTAACGCCAACGGCTTTGTTTTATTTCTGAAAAAAAACAGAGAAAGTTGGAAAACTACACACGTGCTGAGGTCTCATTAGCTTTCTACTTTCACCTGAGTTTCCATCCTAAAATGCATATTGTGGGAATCCCAAGAGATTTATTGAAATCTCTATATGTTCCTTGTCGACACACTTTCTTCGTCCCGGTCCCATAGGAGTCCCCACTCACAACCACAACTGGAGAAAGGTACAGAGTGAAAGTTGGAAATGAAGCTTATTTATATGTAGCTTTTCTAAAACAGTTGTAGAGCTCACTTTGCTTATTCTGTTGCTTTTATTAGACACGTTATTTATTTTTCTTGGCTTCTGTACGAGTTATGTAAGAGAAAGTTCCGTCCTGTTTAAAATTGTAAAGTATTCTTCACTTAAAATTAAAACTTGGTACTTTCACCCTGTACGTACATAGTCAGTTTGACAAATTTTCACAAGATTTTTTGTACTAATGATATTTGTTTTAATTAAATTATACGCTGTGCGCTTTACTTAAAAATGTATTCCCAACTAATTATGATGTTTAAAACTTTTTCGCCTTTTCTAAAAATGAATTATTCATAATTAAAGCTGTTTTAAAAATAACAAATAAAGTATTTTTTACAATTTTAAAAAGCGCGGGAACTGTTATTAGCACCCTTTAGAAATGTGTGCAACAATTTAAATTTTCACTACTTTTAAATTCTAAAACAGTGCATATACATAGCTTTAAAAACCACCGAATAAAATAACAAACTGTGCCTAAATACAGCAGAAAAATGAATACGCATTTTTGCGTTTTACAACTGACATAAACTTAACTGACATAACTATATACAACACATATAAATACAACAAACGTGAAGGTCGCGAGGATTGACATGAATCACAATATATAAAAACACGGAAATGCTGACATCTCGAAATACAAAGAAATAATTGGAATAAAGGGAAAGCGACAGGGACAATGTAAAAATGATAGACTTCCCGTCTTCCTTTTCCTCCTCAGTAATTTCCTGTGACGAGGAGACGACGGTGACGGTAAGGAGACGTTGAGGAGGAGTATGAAATGAATGGGGACAAATTGAAGCAAATTGAAACAAATTGGAAAATAGGAAGTGACACAGTCTCCCGCTTTCTCTAGTTATTATTCTTCAAAATAGACAATTTATTCACAGAGCAAACCTAAAGATGCAAACAAGCATATCTACGCCTTTGCTTTCTCCCATCTTTGCATTGCTTTTCCGTAGTGTAGATAGCTCAGTTTGCACTTTCACCAAAGTGAATTTTAACGGAGATGGATGTCACGTCAAAGTCTAAGTTATGGAGAAGAGAAATTGTTTTTTTTCTTTAAGTCTCATGCATTTTCATGAGGTTGCATCTGCATTTTACTTTCACTTTGGCTTTCAAATAAAGAATAATTTTTAAAAAGCGCGCTTTAATTTTAACTAGAAAATTTTTATTTTTCTCGTTGCGGGGGATTTTTCTATTCTTTAACATTTCCTGTCACCAACACAACGCGGGAAATATGCACCTAAACGTAGTACAGCGCGGGACGTTATGTTAGACGATATACGGTAAATCGGCTTCAGAAAAAAACTTACAAGAATTTTTCAACTTTCTTTCCAACTTTCTAGCATAACAGGCGTTGTAAAAAAAATTAAAGTTTCCGCGTAATTTATACTTAACACGTTCAGCGTGACGAGTAATAAGGGGGCGTCCATCAATAACGCCTATATTCAGAGCAGGAGATTTACAAGGAAGCTACGTGGACGCGATAAAAATAGTTGGTAGGGAAGTTAGTCATTTTTTAAACGTCATTGATGGACAACCCCAAACTTTGGCGGTCACGATTTTGTGTGTAATTTTGAGAGTGCTTTCAGCTCATTTTCCTAGCTGAATTTCAGTCTGCTCACAAATGAAAGTGATGAAAATAATTTTGAGATTATGGCGATGTTTATGATGATGAAGATTAAGGAGAAGATGAAGATTGGTGAGCCGGCGGAACGTGATCGAAATATTGAAAATATGGTAATTTTAAATTGATCTCTGACTCTAGTAGTTTTTGGGCAGACATCTTGGAGAGATCATTTCCGCCAAAGTCGATTTTGAAATTTCAAGGTGACTCTCAACTTCACCTTTATTTGCCATCTGGACTTTGTAGTGAAAGGAGGTGAAAGTGGAAAGTGGCGGGACTCGGTCACGTAACTAATAACCAATTTGTAAAATCAAGTCAAAAAGCCCAATTCAAAGTATGTGAAAGCAAGCGCCAAGGAAAAATGACTGTTCGTTCCAAAAAATCCAATTCTACCAACTGCATCTCTGTCATCCGCATCCGCTCATCTCCTGTCAGTCCAGACAAGAAAAAACTCCAGAAACACGATGCCAAACTTGATCCTAAACCAGAACATGGGAAAGTCTGTCAACATCTCTAATAGCTGCCTCCTGCATCCTGCGACGGAGGTGACATCCACTTTGTCCTTGTCCTCATTGGCTGTCAACCCATCGCCTTTTGTTTTGAGTTTCAAGGATATCTTCTCCACGTGTCAAAGTCAACAGTTCACAGAGAACGTGCATTAACAACGTCGTACAAAATCCAAATTTTTTATTTTGTGCCCCGCACCTTTCTTTTTGGTATGTACGCCCATGTAAAATCATATGGAGTTTGAACTTCTAACTATCTAAAATTTTTACAACGTTATTTATGAAAGCTCCCAAGCTCCAGCTCAAAACTTTGACATATTTCACAATCTTGAGAATGCGGATCTGCTGGAAGGTTTAGAGATGTGAATGTGGTGCAGCAGGTGAGATGGTGGGATGATTCTAAGCCTTGCTATCTTTCACACCTTTTCTATTTTGATCTTTTTTAAGAAAAATAATTTCCTATGCGTCGTGGCGTTTGAGGCTCTGATTGTGAGTGGGTGGAAGTACTTAATTAAAAAGATGGGAATTTCAATGATTGAACACAAATTCGGAGAAAGCGCCGAGAAATCGAGGTGAAATGTTTGTATAAAAATCGAGTGAAAGTCTCAAAGGACTTTCACTCTGCTTTCTTTTTCTAATTTGTTTTTTCCTGTTTTTTTGTATGTTTTCATTTCCGTCGTGTTGTCTTGTTTAAGGAAATAAGGGAGAAAGTCAAGTGAAAGTACAGGTTCTGTTTTTATTTGAAATGCTTTCCATCTCCTCTATCCATCTCAATAGGTTCAATGATCTCAAATAAAAAAAATGACAGCATCTATAAATATACATATGATAGGGGGGATTAGAGAATATTGGAAAATAAATTACGACTTTCTTCCTTAGCCCTAATTTACCAGTGGTAAGAATAAGCCATCATCTAATCTTTTCCTTTGCCTTCGCTACAAAAAATCTTGTGGGCTCCGCTTACTTGTTTGTAAATTTGTAAACTTGGAGATTGGTTTAGAAATTGGGAAATTAGCTGGAAGGTTGTCACGCTGTCAAGAAGATGAGAGAGTTGATTAAGTTACATCTTCCTTTTCTTTTTATCTGGTTAATTAAAGGCGACAGATGAGATTGAGAAAGATCATAGATGTAGATGTACGTGGATTGGGAAGAGGGACGGAGATGACGGAGATGTAAATGAAAATTTCCAGAGGATTAAGTCAATTGAGAATAAATTGAACCCACACATCAAATCCTTGTATTTTTTTAGTTTTTTTTTCTTGGTTTTATCCTGGAGCAAATCTCAATAGCGTTGCCGGTACCGGCACCGGATGAGCACCAGCAGTGAAAGTAAATAACTTTTAAAATCAAGATAAAAGATGCGGGGCTCTATGCTGTTGTGTTGTTAGCCCCGGATTTTTGTTTTAGAAGGCGACAGGCGGTTACAATGTCTTTCTCATGTAATTGAATTTTGAATTTTTTTACTTATTTTTAAAGCGCCTCGGGCAATTTCCGCTCTACAATATAACCAACTAAATTTACCAAATCATATTTGAGACTTTCAGTGTAGAGTCAGTCGCAAAAAAACATGGAGGGGGCGTCCACCAATGGCGTTTAGATTTAGTTAAGGGATTGAGGGGGAAACTTTTTATATGATTCGAAATTGTCAAAGTGCTAAACAAGTAAAGGTGGGGAGAGAGGGGGGGGGGGGGGTAGGTAAAACATTTGCATTTTTACTTTCGTACGTAATTGATGGACGACCCTAAAACAGTTTTCTCTTCTATGTATCTTGTTTGTGTGTAGGGATAAAATTGCTTGTAAAAAGTGAAAGTGAAACTGGAGAAAGTAAAAGGCTACGCCCATTGCCCCGTTTGCCAGTTCGGCTTCGAGTTTTCTTGTGTAAAACATGCCAACCAAAAAATGAAAATGGAATATAGAAACTGTAGAAGGCACTAAAAAAAGAGATAAGGGATCCTCCATCAATGACGCTCAGAGCTAAAAATAAGGCAAATTTTGTAACCCACCTCCTCTATTTATTTAGCCCTTCCGCAATTTGGCATGATACAGAGTTAGCACCTCCTTCCTAAACCCTAAATCTAAACGTCACTGATGGATGCCCCCTCACAGCGAGGAACACGGAAGAAAAATTGGAGATGAAAGATTAATGGGTCAGCCTCGTTACTTTTTAGACACAACTCTTTCCCCAGAATTCTATTTATTTAATTGGTTCAACACACAAGAAATGGAAAAAAGGAGAAGATGGACCGGACCGACAATCGAAACCGAACCACTGCCCTGAATTGTTTGTCCAGCTGATTGCTGATTGGACCCCGTCCCGTTCCCCTGTCACACACGCCCCGTACACAGTGTTCATCCTAAATCACTCAACTCAACGCAGCACTCCCAACACAAAGATCCAGGCTACCGGTACCGGGACCGTTACGACCCCCAATTACGTAATTACCCCTTGTAACCGTAAATCACAAATCACAACTGCAATTTTCCCACTCTCACCTTCCCACTTTCCGTATCTCTGTGTTATCTGGTATGGCAATTCATTAATTTTAAAAAGCGCGAGAAATTTCAGGCCCATGGCCATAGCCTCATATAATGTCTAAGAGACAGTAGAAAACTCATTAAAAATAATTGTCAAATTGAGTGTATAAACCGGGGAGTTCATAAAGCCAAAGGGTCATGCAAAGAAAGCGTCATGAAAAAGTAGCGGGGGGAGGTATGTATCAGCTGCCTACCCTTTCACACAATAGTACATACCAAAAATAGAGCAACAAGAGAGTAATTAAAATCTTACATTTTTGAAGACGTAATTAATGGATAGCCCCAAGTAGCTGGAAAATAGAGAGGAGATAAGGTAGTAAATGAAATAACAAGGAGACGATAGTTGAGTAGCGTTGGGTGTGGATGACAGTAGGAGGTCCTATTAGTGTCTCGTTAGTGGTCTGTGAGTGTCCCATTAGTGTCCTATTCTCCTATTAGTCCCCCACGGCCACCACACCACAGCCAGTTACTTTATTCTTCTGTACGTACTACGTACTACGTAGTGGTTAACTCGTGGCTTGACCTGGAAAACTGGGATTAATCTCCAGGTGGTCCCCACTCCCCAACAACAACAACCACACATCATCCTAGTTTCCCATTTTACCCACACAACAAGCTCCACATTCAGAGGAGGAACCTGCTCACCGGAAACTCAATGACGTCAATAGACTGTCAAAGAACGTGTTTCCTTATTCCGAATCTCCGGGTCCTGACCCACTACCTGTTGATCATGCAATTCCCCTTAAGTCTGAACTTCTCCAGGAAGCAAAGCACCTCACATTTTTGGTGACATTTTATTTTAAAGGAAGTAGGGAACGTGCATACATTACGTGGAACATTTCAGGAGTTACATTTTTAGGCTGCCTATCGTTTTACATAGGCGGACATGCCAAAACCTATGGTGCGGGGTGCGAATTCGAATTACTTATCTATTTAAATGGACGTACATACCAAAGAAAAAAAGGTGCGGGGTAGGAATTCTAATTACCTATCTTTTTAAATGGCCGTATATACCATTCAAAAACAAGATGCGGGGTAGGGTTTTAAAATTAATTGGTTTATGTAAAACGTAATTAATGCGCGTTCCTAATGCATTAAAACCACTCAATTTTAAACGATTTAAAATAAACCTCATGAAAGAAGTTCACTTAGTGAATTTACGTCGTTTCCTTTGAGCTCACAATTAATTGGAAATTGCAATACAAGAGGTGGCAACCACTCAAACCAGAAGCAGGTTGACTGACAAATGGAATTTAGACGGAAATATCCGTAAACAGGACTTGTGATATGTACGAGTTTCCTTAAGCAAATAAAACCGCAGATAGTGTCAGTGGTAGTGACGTCATCCGCCAAAATAAAATTCACTAGGAAACAAATTAGTCCCCAAAGTCGAAAGGCAAAGCCAAAGAAATGCCATATGACGCAAAGAATTGTATTGCTCAATATATTTGCGAATACTACTCAACAGGGAACAATTGGCGAGTCAATGAATTCCAATTGGCAGTTCTGTGTGTAGTAACGACAACGACACGGAAATGAAATGACAGAATTACTTCTATTTCTTTTATCTATAGGCGAATGAGTCGCATTTCCATTATTCGCATTGCATTAAATTTGTCAATTACATTTTCCTCGTTTGAAGTCTGAAGAGTTCACGATTTTGATGACTTTGATGCGTGCGTATGTACGTACTGTGAAAGGGAGGCAGACCATTTCTGAACTCACGTATTTATTTACATATGTAGTTTGAAGATTTGAAAAATTCGCATAATTCAATTAAAAAAAGGAATTGCACATGAGCGTCCGCCTCTCTGTCTGTCGCCCTCTGCCTCATAAAATAAAACGATTGTGGATTTAATGAAACGTATTTGACAATCCGCTGTTTTCACAAGTTGGCAGTTTCGTCATTTTCTGTCATTTTCTGTCATTACAATTTCGCTGCCTTCACGGGCCTTAAGAAGAGTGCGCATTAAAATAAATATGTTCTGTCCTTTGGTTTGGGTTCTCATGTGGTTAAGATGCGAATTTGTAACAAGTTTGGGGATTGAGAGATTGCGGTGGACAGGCGCGGAGCGACAGGTGAGCAACGGGGGCAGTCGTCAGCACAAATGCAACTTTTTAAAATTGGCCATTACGTCTGGGCATGTCAGCCAAGATGGCCGAGTTCTATCGTGATTAAATAATCAAAATGGTCCATATTTAGTTTGACCGAGAATTAAGGGCAAAGTGTCGGAATACTAAAAATATGTAAAGTTTTACAATTTTGCTCAGTTCAAAAGCATATGAAAATAGAATATTTGGCACTTTTCAAAACATGTGAATAGCACATTTTGCACGATTATCAAAAATGTAAATAGCACATTTGGCCTTTTTTAAAACATGTAAATAGCACATTTTGCACGATTATCAAAAATGTAAATAGCACATTTCGCACTTTTCAAAACATGTTAATAGCACATTTTGCACGATTATCAAAAATGTAAATAGCACATTTGGCACTTTTCAAAACATGTAAATAGCACATTTTGCACGATTATCAAAAATGTAAATAGCACATTTGGCACTTTTCAAAACATGTATTTAGCACATTTGGCACGATTATCAAAAATGTAAATAGCACATTTGGCACTTTTCAAAACATGTAAATAGCACATTTGGCACTTTTCAAAACATGTGAATAGCACATTTTGCACGATTATCAAAAATGTAAATAGCACATTTGGCACTTTTCAAAACATGTAAATAGCACATTTTGCACGATTATCAAAAATGTAAATAGCACATTTGGCACTTTTCAAAACATGTATTTAGCACATTTGGCACGATTATCAAAAATGTAAATAGCACATTTGGCACTTTAAAACACAAGTAAATAGCACATTTTGCACGATTATCAAAAATGTAAATAGCACATTTGGCCTTTTTTAAAACATGTAAATAGCACATTTTGCACGATTATCAAAAATGTAAATAGCACATTTCGCACTTTTCAAAACATGTTAATAGCACATTTTGCACGATTATCAAAAATGTAAATAGCACATTTGGCACTTTTCAAAACATGTATTTAGCACATTTGGCACGATTATCAAAAATGTAAATAGCACATTTGGCACTTTAAAACACAAGTAAATAGCACATTTTGCACGATTATCAAAAATGTAAATAGCACATTTGGCCTTTTTTAAAACATGTAAATAGCACATTTTGCACGATTATCAAAAATGTAAATAGCACATTTCGCACTTTTCAAAACATGTTAATAGCACATTTGGCACGATTATCAAAAATGTAAATAGCACATTTGGCACTTTAAAACACATGTAAATAGCACATTTTGCACGATTATCAAAAATGTAAATAGCATATTTGGCACTTTTCAAAACATGTAAATAGCACATTTTGAACTTTTCCAAAACATGTAAATAGCACATTTTGCATTTTTCTAAATAATGCAAATAGCACATTTTGCACTTTTCTAAAGAATGCAAATACATAGCACATTTTGCACTTTTCAAAACATATGAATAGCACATTTTGCACGTTTCTAAAACATATAAATAGCACACTTTGCATTTTTCAAAAACATGTAAATAGCACATTTTCCGCTATTTAGAAAACTTATGAAACGAACTTTTTGTACATTTAAAAAACACATAAGTAGAGCATTTTGCGCGTTTCAAAATCATGCAAATTCAAATATTCAGATTTTTCAAAAAGTTCTAAATTATTTTGCACTTTTAAAAACCTCGCAATATTTTTCACTTGTAACTCATGTAGGTAGATACTTTTCTTTAAAAAAATAGCTTTTTTAAATTCTAGCGTTTGGAAATGAGCGATGTTGCTCCTTCTCTCACTCGCTGTGCAGTGCCCACCGTACAAAACATTTCTAGATCCGCCGCTGATACATGGTAGTGGACATGGAGACGGTGGACGTTGTAGGAGATGAAGTGGCGATAAAAGATGAAATGTTGACGTGTGCGTCATAAAAAGGGATAAAGCATCTCAAGTGAAGTGTTGGTGGTTGATGTGATGGGACGATCTCCTATTTGTATCTCTCCGTCGTCCCTCGTCCTTGTCTCACTTTCCATTCTCTCGCCAGACCAAACAGCTGAGATCTCATCCTTCGTCGCAGATCTCATCTGGGCACAGATCTCTTTTTCCCCTCAGACCCCAACCACCCAAATCAAATGCAAAAGTGAACAACTGAACAAGGGCTAATTAGCGACTCCATTTCAATTGTTGAGCAACTGACCAAAACTAAACCGCAGCCGTCTTAACCACACTTGTTATTGTCCCATGCAAATCTGAAACAGATCATAATGAGCAACACACTAAAACAAGGGCACAGGACACATAACATTCAAATTAATTCCCACAAATTCCCATAACGTAACGTTTGAAATTCCTCGAATCAATGGAAACCTATGCAAATATTCACGTACATACGCTGGGAGGGTGGAACTGTGTGTAAAAAGTAAAAACAAAGACATGTGATTTTTAATTCATTTTGTTTTGCCCTTTTTTGTTTTTTGATTTGGATTTTTTTTGACGGTCGGCTGCTGCCGTTGTGTCTGTCGGCGTCGCGTCTTTGCGCCCAAATAAAGACGTGGCTCAGTGTCACCTCCGTGTTTCTTTGATTTACTGCTCGAGAAGTTGGAGAAGACGTTGTTTGCTTTGCTAACTGAGCCTCGTGTGAAATGGATCAATTAAACTTACATCTTGAGGGGAGGGTGCGTCCATCAATGACGTCAGGATTAAGGGGAGGGACATAGTATGGAAACTTTATTGAGAAATGCTAAACACTAGCAAAGTGGGAGGGGGGGGTGTACAAACTTTGAATTTTTGCTCCACGTCATGCATGGATGAGCCACATAAATCAGCTGCATATGGCGCTATAAAGACAATCAACTTGGACATTATTTAATGGGCTTAGGACATTTTCAAAAATATTTCACAGAAACGTAATAAAAAGTGAAGTACAAATTATTACACATCGTCAGTGAAGAACCAAAATGGACCATATCCAATTTAATTTAGAATCAAAATGAGCTATGTCGTACAAACAAGATAAAACATGACTAAAATGTTAATTAGGAGTTTTTGAAAAGCGTTGAATGTTCTATTTGCATATTTTAAAAAGTTCAAAATTTTGTTTTTGCATGTTTTAGAAAAGCGTAAAATGTTCTATTTTCATATTTCGAAAAGGTTCAAAATTTTGTATTTGCATTTTTTTGAAAACAGTAAAATGTTCTATTTGCATACTTTTGAAAAGCGTAAACTGTACTATTTTTATGTTATAAAAATTTTCAAAATGTTCTATTTACATATTTTTGAAAAGCGCCAAATGGCCTATTTAAATGATTTGAAGACATATTTGAATATTGTTGTAGATAGTTGGAATTGTTTTTAGCTAAAAATGAAAATGGGTCATTTTGGTTCTTCACAGACGATATTTGAAAATTTGTAGCGTCCCACTCTTTTTACACCTTCATAACATTTATTACGTTTGTGTTTTATTGACTTTAGCTGAGAATAATTATGTTGCTGGGGGGTCTTCCATCAATGACGTGGAGGAAAAACGTTAATGTTTGCCCCCCCCCCTCCCCTAATTTATAACTTGCAGAATGTAGAATGTAGTGTCACACAAAAGTTACTTATGTCGATTCCCCCTCCCTACCTCTCGCCTCTCATAAATGTACACGTCATTATTGGATGCCCCCTGTGCCGTTTGAGATCTGTACTGTAATCCCATTGTTCTTGTAGGATTGTTGGATTGCTTATGGAGGTGAAGGGGCAGTATATGGAGCTAACATTAAGCTGAGTGGCTCGTGGCGTAATCGCAGTAATTCGTCCGATCTTCCAACTGACTCTTGACTTTGAGAGATGCGTCTTTGGATTGTGGAGTGGAAAGAAGCGCGGCTGCCCACACAGGTAAAAAGTCACCCACTTCCACAGAGACAGAGACCCACATCTTCCCACCGCATCACCTGCTGCCTCATCCCAGTTTACCGAACCGCCCCCGTCCAACTCAATGGTGGGGAGATGAAGTCCCAAACCAGAAAATGGAAATTAAAGGGGAGCCTCCGACTGGAGAAGATCATCTTCCCTCATCTTCATCTTATTCATCTCATGCACCCGTAAAGCCATATATCTTTGTTGGTGAAGAATCAAAGCTGCTTATGTTCAATTTTAGTTTGAGTTGAAATGAGCTATGTACATGAGCTGAAAAAGAAGTGAGATAGATGCGTAGAATGTAATTTAATTAGATAGGAGTTTTTGTAAAGTTCAAAGTACTGTATTTTACATGGTTTTGAAAAGTGCAAGATATTCTTTTTGCATAATTCTAAAGAGTGCAAATTGTTCTATTTTACATACTTTTAAAAAGTGCAAAATGTTGTATTTATGTTATTTTGAAAAGTGCAAAATGTTATATTTGCATAATTCTGAAAAGTGCAAATTGTTCTATTTTACATACTTTTGAAAAGAGCAAAATGTTGTATTTACGTTATTTTGAAAAGTGCAAAATTTTGTATTTACGATATTTTGAAAAGTGCAAAATGTTGTATTTACATGTTTTGAAAAGAGTGGAAAATGTTTTATTTCCATGTTTTATTAAAAAAGTACAAAATGTTTTTTACAATATATTTACATTTTTTTTTAAGTGCAAAATGTTTTTTTTTCTGTTTTTAAAAACTGCAAAATGTTTCATTTGTATCTTTTCAAAACGTCCAGCTGCCTTGTTCAAAGTGCAAAAGATACTATCTTCATGCTTTCACAGAAAACCGCGGGATTTTTAATTGCCTTGTAGATAGTACATTTGGCAGTTACGTAGCTGAATGAAAACGGAAACTCTGGTTGACTTTGATTCTTGAGAGACGCTCTTGTGTAAATCCTGATATCGATATCCGAACCAGCAGGAGAGAGAATGTTACGATCCAAATTCCCATTTCCAACGGAGATATTCACGTGGCTGGGAACGCGAACGGGAACACGAAGAAGGAACAGGTAAAAACTGGAGATGATCTCTTGCTCCTGAGCAACGGACGAAGACCAGTTCACCTTTCCTATTTATTCCGTATCCCTGTCTCACTTGTCTCCTGTCTGCCCTCAGTTGGTCCCATGTTGTTGTTATTGTTGTGGTGCGTTGTGGCTGATTGGGTGGATGCAGTTGTTGTTGTTGTTGTTGTTGTTGTTGCTGGTGACTGTGAGTGGAAAAGGGTTTTGAGGCCAAACCCAAACCATGTTGAGCGGAGCAGTTCTCGGCTTTCAATGGATTTTGGTGCGGAAGGGGAGACGAGAGGCATGAAGGACGGACAAAGAGGTGCCCACATAATTACACACATTATATCCCTCGCGCAGACGCGAACCCGGGGAGTGGGTAACTCCCAAATGAATTTTTTAACATAGTCTAACATAGGGGCATTTAAACCAAGATGGCCGCCTCACAAATTACCCACCCCACAAATATTTTTTAGAACCGCCCCTGACATCACAGTTTCCTTGCGGAGCTTTTAATACAGAAAATAAGACCAGAAAAAAATTAAAACGCAACTATCCACCAACCATCCTAATAACAATAAAATATCCCATGAAGGATCATTCATTAATGGCGTCCCGTAAAATAAGTCTCCTCCCAATCTCCCTCCTTAATCAAATTAAATAATGTTCGCTGTTAGTAAAATTGCGCTTGATAAAAAAATTAAAGGCACCCCTTCATTTCCAGAGTGACGTCATATATGGATGGCCCCTACGTTTTTTTCTAGCATTCAAAAATCCTTTATGCTTATACCTGCCTACCTACAGACTACAGACCTACACGTTCACTCCCTCTAATTCTAAGAATCTTTCTGGTCTGGTCCTCGCATGCAAGGATCATCCACATATGATGTCATAGGTAGGGGTCAATGGGTCAAAGTTTGGATATTGATACCACTGCTTGCTAAATATAGCCGCATGTACGCAACAGTTGAATTGATAACAGAGGGGGGGGGGGGGGTTCATAAATATGAATATTTCGGTATGACATTATTTATGGACGATCCTTAAATGTAATGAAATGAAAAAGAGCCGAGTATAATAATTGTGAATCTGTAATTACAGCCTATTTCCATGTGCCTTCCTTTTTATTACAGTTTTTTTTTCTGTGGAGCCATTTACACGCAATACAACACAGAAAATGGTATTCTTTAAACGAGGAACGAAAATGATCTAAAAAAAATCGAAATCGAAATTGAAAAAGAAAACGACTGCGGAATTGTTATTAAAAACAAAAGCATCTTTTTGAGAAGAATACGCGGAGCCTCCCACAACGCACAAGGCACAATAAGCCTCCTTTATTTTCTAATCCCCCAAATGGCTCCCACTTTTATACCCGACAAATAAATCCGTAAAACGGTAAAACCGGCATAGAAATGGAAATCCGTTCGGGAACGGAAAGACATATGATTGGGGCGTCGTACGGAAGTTTCTTTCGTGTTTTTGCGAGTTTACGGAGAAATTTAATTTCCCATCAAATTCTATTTATTCAATATTTTCATTTCATTACGTTGTGCGGACTTATTTTGTCGGGTCTTTGTTCTGGTCTGGGTTCTGGAAAGAGGAGATTAGGGGAGATAAGCGGGACAATAGATTCCCTTTCCTTTTCCATTTAGCGAACGAAACTGCCACTGCTCCAGTTCCAGTGCAGATCTGTGGGAAGTTCATTGTGGATTTTGGTTCCTGGGTTCATCGGATTAAAGAATTACACAGAATTTATATTACGGGAGGATTTTACATCTGAATTTCCGATTACACGTCTCGGGCAGAAAAATATTGGTGTTCCATTGTTTATGAATGACGCCTTTTGGGGATAATCCCCTCGTTTTTCGTTTTCCATATTTTCAATCTACGCAATGTATTTTTTTTCTTTGACATCATTTTCAGACTGAAAGGCTCCGAGCACAATACACTCGCCATAATTGTCGGTTAGATTATTCAACAGTCAATACACTTCCAATCCCCCCTCGGCCTCTACCAACATTATTACCTTTCATTTAATCTGGTGGGGGTCGTCCATAACTGACGTCGCAATATTCATCACCACATCATCGCCATTAAACCTGGATGCCATTAGCACCATGCCCCACAGATCGCACCTTCTTTCCTTATGACATTTTAAACTTCGCCGTAAAGTCATGTATGGACGACCCCTCCTTTAATCTCACTCAATTACATTGAGAATTACTGTGAGCAACAAGGGAAAATTGAAACATGGATTTCCACAATAGATTTCACTCGGCCATTAAATTAGCATTTTGCAATTATTCAAATTTGCATGTGCATTATAATGTGGCCCAGTGCAGTTACATTCTCTAAATGGGATTTTGTAAGGGAAATTAATGAAGTTGCAAAGGGGTCGTGCATAAAATACTTTATGTAAAATTAGCACCCCCCTCCCTGTCTATAGCTTTACTAGTACAAGCTAACACGAGTCTGCTACATTTTTGTAAATGGGACCCACCCACCTTTCCGTCTACCTAATGACATGACGTAATTTATGGATGGCCCTGTTATTTAATGGCTAGGAAAATAGTTTTTGCGTCGTATTTTTTGTCGTGTGTGTTGACTGAGTGTGAAAAAGTTAATTTGTAGTTTGTTTACATTCTCTCGCATTTTTGATCGTTTTATGATTATGACTTTTTATGATTTATTTTTATGTTTCTTCTTCGTATGGCGCAAACGTCTTGTAAATTGTTCAATTTTATTTAATTGTTTTGATTCCCCACGTCTCTTGTTACGTCTATATAAGGGGAGCGTCCACAAATGAAGTGGTGGAAAAATTACTATTTTTTGTACCCCTGTCACCATAGCTTCGAACGATTGAGAATAAAGCTGTCTTATTTAACTTGCTATTTTAGACCTGTGAACCCTACCAAGGAAGTTGACGTCATTTGTGGACGATCCCTCTAATGCAATTCCATTTATTTTTGTTTTATTTTGACTTGGAGAGGAATTATTGAACAATGATGGGAAATGGGAATGGCTCACGGACGACAACGGCAGCCGCCTGTTCCATTCTTTTAACCAAACAGATGCTTTTTTTCGCAAATTTATTTTGCAATTTAATTTTCTTAGAAATGTGTGAATGGAATATTGATTGAGAATTTGCGAATTTGAGATGTCGAGACGTTGAGTGGTGCGGATCGTTTTATAACTTTATTTGCATACACTTATTTATTCTCACACTTTGCGAAGAACTTTTACAGTGGATTTAATTGAGTGCGGTTGGTAATGAAGAAGACAATGTGCAGAGAGACAGAGAGATGCATTGATGAAGTGATCTTGAGATGCGGGAAATTTGGGCTACGAGATGATTAAAGATGCATAATGAGATTGATGGAATTATGGTGTGGATTTGTGGATTGGCATTAAAAGGAAATTAAGGTGAATTAAAAGTGTGCTGCATTTAATTCGTCAATTATCCCAATTACCATTTCAGTCACATTTACATTTCCATTTTCTAGTTGAAGGTTCCACTTAAACGGTAACGACACATCATCTGATTTAACATTTTTTGCTAAGAGCAAAACTGTCTATCTAACAATCCAGATTCAACCGTCGCATCGTACTATGACCATTTTGTGGAGTTGAATGCAGCAATTAACACAGATAGCTTAGTTTGAGTTTAAGGAATGCATAAGGGATGGTCTTTTTTTAAATTGCAAAATACTCTATCTGCTTTCCATCTTTCCTACAAGTAGTTATAAGTAGCATTTGAAGATATATATTCTGTCTATTTGTAATCTTTTGAAAGCAAAATATTTGAATAAAACATTTTGCAATTTTCCAAAAATTAGCGAAAAGAGTAATTTGCAATTTTTTAAAACGTGTGAGCAGAACATTTTGGACATTTTAAAATCATGTAAATAAGACATTTTGCTTTTTCTTAAAAACATGTAAATGGAACATTTTGTAATTTTGAAAAACGTGTAAGCACAGAACATTTTAGAAATTTTAAAACCATGCGAATAGTACATTTTGCACTTTCTCAAAAACATGCAAATGGAACATTTTGCACTTTTCAAAAACATGTAGTAAATAGAAAAATGTGCACATTTTAAAAACCTTGGAAATTGAATATTTTGCACTTTACAGGAAACCTGTAAATAAAACATTTAGTGCTTTCAAAATCTTGCAAATTCAAAATTTTTGCACTTTTTGCAAATATATCTTAAAACAGTAGTTACAAGTATTTCAATTTGCTAAAAATACACAATACATAATTAATTATGCACATGTCTTAAAACCCAAAATGCGCTATTTACACCTTTTCCAAATGCAAATCCGACCATCTAATCATTGGAATGCACAATATACGTACAGTAGCAAAATATTTCGCTCTACAGAAATCATTCGATCTTCCCTCCATAAAAAATATTTCCACTCCATATTTGAATTCTTTCCTTACAAACTCACAAACTTGTTAAATGATATTTGCTTTTTTCGACGTATCACTAAATCCATTTATTAGCCCTGTCCTCAACCACATGCAAAAAAAAACGTCTAAATCTCTATTAAAATTTTGGAATTAAAATAATTAGCATACTAGAACACACGAGACAAGGAACAGTTACGAACACTATCTCCACATCTGCGGTTACTCCCATTACACGAAAGATGCGGGGCAGGATACGCAAACACAGACGTAAATCTACCTTTTCTCTTCATAAATAAATTGAGCCATAAAATGCGGGAAAAAAATTCCACACTTTGACACTTGCGCTCCTGTCATAAACAAACAAATGCAAAAATAAAAAAAACAAAACAAAAGAACCCACAATTCGCACATAATCGCATTCCAAAATCGAATATTCGCATGTGTAGCAAAGGAAACGAAATAAATATTGTAGGGGTCGTCCATAAATGATGTCATCGAAAAATTCCCAAATTCACCGTCCCCCACTGTCATAATTTTAAGTACTGTGTAAAACAGCTGTCTTAGTATCCAAAGTGATCGAATGCCACAATTCATTACGTAATTTATGGACGACCCTTCTTTGCTAAAAAAGTGTCCTTCTCACCAATTCACATGCTCGACATCGACATTGTTTGTCCTTTCACATGTGAGATTTCATTGAGATTTGATCTGGAATTGATCTCCCTTGGAATTCAAATAATCTTTTCGAGCCTTTCATGTGGCCCGGAGCCAAACAATAAAGCGCGAGATGAAGAGATGAAGTTAAAGATGCGAGGACTGATAATTAAATTGCAGATTATAAAAGCGGATAAAAAAATGAACAAAATTGCAATAATTCTGAACAGTGCAAAAAAAGTGGACTTTGACTCGAATGTGTAGTTAACGTAAATAATCCACATCCACCCGCCGCAATTTTAGGCATTTAAATGCTGCACAATCAGTTTTGTTTTTAATTCTTTTTTTTCTAAGTAATCATAAATATTTTATGCACTGTTCTTGGAGTTTGTTTTATTTTTCGTGTGTCGCGTGTTTTCACTCCATTCACGAGATCATTAATTACTGTCGTCGTCGTCGTCGACTGCTATGAGGATAGATCCCGATCAAGATCAGATAAGCTAAAGAAACTGAAGAAGATGGGAAATGGTGATGCGGGGAATTTTAAATATGGCCTCAGAGATTTATGCGGAATTTTGTGCAATTTTTTAGATACTGTAAATGAATGAAGTGGATTATTTTAGAATCCCAAGTCCAGGTTACACATAGTCCCGTTGACTTGCCACTTTAAAGTTAAATTATTCCTCTGGCAAGAATCAAAATGAGCTAAATGCATTATTAGCTAAAAACAAAATGCACTATCTGTACAAATATTACAAATGTCGTAGACTTCAAATTAAAATATTTTGCACTTTTCAAAAACATGTAAATAGTTTATTTTGCACTTTTTAAAATTAGGCAAAAATTGAATATTTCGCACTTTTCAAAAACATGTGAATAGGATATTTGTAACTTTCAAAAAACAAGTAAATAAAACATTTTGCACTTTTTGAAACATATAAATAGTATATTTTGCACTTTTTAAAGTTATGCAAAAATTGAATTTTTTTCACTTCACAAAAAACAAGAAAATAGAACAATTGTAACCTTTAAAAATCTTGTAAATGGGAAATGTTTTGCATTTTTCAAAAACAAAAAATGTAAATGGAACATTTTAAATTCTTGAACAAACAAGTAAACAGAACATTTTGCAATTTCCAAAATCAAGTTATTGGTATATTTCGCATTCTTCATAAAGCAAGTAGGTACATAGAACATTTTGCACTTTTCCCAGACTCGTAATTAGCATCTTATGCTTCTTTCTCATACACTGTTTTTTTCTTAGATAGCTCATTTAAATTCATGCTAAAATTGAACATACACCTTTTTGTGATCTTACTACTCCGAATATGCATCTAATTCCACATATCTGCAATGCTCTTAGCGCGTCCACAAAAAATATTGGAAAACATGAAAATGTGACGGTAACAATTTGATACTTAAAAGGCAACTGCGGCTTTGCTGTTTTTCCCAACACGTCCGTCCGCCCCTCTGCCCTTTAAAGTCTTTTATTTAGCTTGTGTGTCACGTTGGAGATTCTGAGACAGATGAGGAGATGACCTTGAGATGCGCTAATTACAGCCTCAGCACTAATTCCACTCATTCCCCATGTGTTTACCTGTCCCATAAAATCAACAAGACGTACGACGACACGAAGCCGGTGGCCAACAAATTCCAAAAAACTACAAAATTACATCATTAACAGAACAAGCGTCTCAATTTTCATAATTTATCAACCCAAACGTCTCCAAAGATGAAAGATGCGAAAGTCAAAGATGCGAAAGCAAAAGATGCGAAAGCCAAAGATGAAAGAAAGATCCCATTATGACGTACCGTACGGCCTTTTGGGAGCTGCGTAATTCAATAGCAAGAACGTTACGTAACTAATTAGCTCCTTATTAATTCAATAGGAACAGTACGGGAAACACAAAACAGCTGTGAGCCTCATCAAAGAAATGTCCATAAAAGACTTGACGCTAATTTTTCCCCTTTTCCATAATTCCTAATTATTTCATATTGAACTTTTTATCCATTTTCATTTTTTAAATAATTCATCCCAAATGTCCACCTTAATTCACTCCAACTTGAAACCTCATGGGGTCGTCCACAAATGACGTCATATCCGTAGAGTTGGCTGCTAAAGACACCCCCACGCTAAAGATACCGCCATAATGCCATTTGCGAAATGAGAAATGGTTAAGCGAATTACAGTAAAGTTATATACGGCCCTGAAAATGGAGATTTTTCCATGACGTTATTTGTGGACGATCCCAATGTCATGTTTATTTATTTATTTTTAATCTCTCCTTTAACTTCTGCACTTGGCCAATTCTTTCAGCAGCTGACGAAGAGGACAGAAACTAAAAGTGGTGTGTAATTTAATCGGATCAAAAGGCCACTCGAAAATGGACTTAAAAGTAAAGAAAAAAAAATGACGCGCTGACAATGGAGACTGGTCATTAAGAGATCAACTTGCACTCGAAATCTTAAGAAGTGGAGATCATCCACAGTGTAAATATTCCCTTAAAAGGTCCATCTCTTCAACTCGTCGCCGGGCCAAAAGCCAAAACAAACAAAATCGTATCAATTTAAGAAAGAGACGCTCCTGTTACCTGCAATCTGCAGCGGCGGAGATAGAAATTTTTCTGGTGTGGGCAGTGGTTAAAGAATCAAAATAGCTTATTTCCAATTTGAGCTATAGGACTAAAATGTGCTATGTCAAAAAACAAAAACTATGGGAAATGGAAATGGGAGGTATTAGTGCAAAATGTTAGTCACAAGGGTTTTGAAAATTTCATGTTGTTCTATTTACATGGTTTTGAAAACTGCAAAATGTTTGTTTTGCATAATTAAAAAAAATGAAAAATGTTCTATTTAGGCGTTTTCAAAAAGAGCAAAATATTGCATTTATATGTATTTGAAAATTACAAATTGATCTATTTACATGTTTTTGAAAAGTGCAGAATATTCCCATATAACACGAATTTAAAACGTCCAAATTCTCTTCTATTTACACGATTTTGAAAAGTACTAAACGTTCTTTTTACATGTTGTAGAAAAATGCAAACTATGCAATTTACACTTTTTTGAAAAGTGCAAAATCTTCTAATGACATATGTTTCTAAACAGTGCAAATTGTTCTAACTATACTTTTTTAAAGTTGAAAAAATCTTTTTTATACACCTATGCTTTTAGGATCACGATATTTTATTGTTTCTTTTTGTAGTTAGTGAATTTTGTTTCAAGCTTAAACGCCTAAAAGTGGATACGAAGCTCTCCCCCCCTTCACCTCACACCCCTTCTGATAGCCAATTATTACTAAGGGGTGAGCTCCCTTATTGCCCACTCCTGGACCCGCGCCTCCTTCCCTCACGTCCCTTTCAATCTCCATTTATGAATTTTTTCATAATTTAATTATTATTGTCGTTTCTTGCCGATTAATTACGACTGGAAAGTGTCTGCGTTTAGGGAGCAGCCAGATAAGCATTCGAAAAGTCCAAATTAAAGTCCAAGAGAAACAGTAGAGAAAAAACTGTGTGTAATTTACACGAGGAATTTGTGTGCGATAAGAGAAGGTGAATTGTTCCATTTGTTCCTTGGGAGTTGAGTAGTTGTAACAACGTTATGTTTTCTGCGATAAGATTTATTCGCCGTTTTTTTTTTGGCATTCGCCCCAAGCAACCCACACTCGTAATTAACCATTAAAAAAAGGACAGAAATTCTATGTACTACACGAGTCGCTGAGTAGAACACGAGAAATGACCTTTGAATTAATTCCAAGACTGGACTGGACGCTGCGCTGATTAGAAAAATGCCTTTGATTCAATTGATTCGTATCCAGCAGACGAAGCCTGAGCTACACACACCTGAATAATTACTTTACGTCATACGTACAAATCCAAGAATCGCCCTTTTAAAACTTTGAGAATTTAATCGCAGATTTATCATGGAAGTGATGGAAGGACGCTGGACCAGCTCAATGGAGAAAAAAACGAAAACATGAAATTCATGTCTAAATTTTCAATATCGCAGATTTAATGCAAACAAATTCTGTCCCGTCCACTGAACTGATCAATGTCATTTCATTGGTGAAGAAAAAAAACGAGCTATTTTTTAAATATTTTTAGCTAAGTACAAAATGTTGTATGTACAGACATTTAAATCAGGTTGATTATAAAAACATGTAACTGGAAAGGTTTGCACTTTTTTAAATTGTGTAGAATCAACATTTTGCATCTTTTATAAGCATTATAAAAATAATACATTTTGTACTTTTTTTAAATGTGTAAATACGACATTTTGCACTTTTCGAAAAGCATGGAAATTTAACAATTCACACTTTTCAAAAATATGTAAAAATGACATAGTATACTCTTTTTAGTGATATGTAGGTAGAACATTTTGACCTTTTTGAAAACTTGCAAATACATACAACATTTTACACTTTTTAACAGGGTGCAAATACAACATTTTGAACTTTTCAAAAATGTGTAATTACAGCATTTTGCGTTTTTTATAAACATGCAAATGTCACATTTTGCACTTTTTAAAATTTGCACTAAAGTAGATGATTTTGCTTTTTTCAAAACCATATAAACATGACGATGACACTTTGCACTTTTCAAAAACTTTGCAAGTATAGAACATTTTGAACTTTTCAAGCAACACAATGTAAGTAGAATATTTTGCATTATTCACCAACAAATACAAATAAACCATTGCAAAATTTAAAAACACGTAAAGAGAACATTCTGCACTGTCTAAAATACCTTAATTAATCTTTAACGCATTACATTCTATATAATCTAACTGTGTTTTGTGATTCTGACATAGCCTCATAGCCCTTTTTAAGCCTAGCTTAACTTTCTTAGTCTAATTTTGCTTCTTCACTCACCATTCCCCATGTCTTCATTTTCCCATTGAATATTTTGATTACGTGGCTAAACCGTCTCGTCTAAAATCCGCGTAAATGGTTTTAATTCCAAGTTCCACTCAATTATTTGCTTTCATACATGGCTGCCCACGGCCCACTGCACTAAACAAGCTCCGACTCCCACTCCCACTTACCATACACCAAACTCCCTGCCCAAAATATTGACTTGGGCTCATCCATAAAACACGTGCCAAGAAACTATACAGAGGAGGGGAGAGTCATTCAAAAACTTCATACGCCAAATAACTTACACTACTATGCATCCTTATGGGGCTGTTCTAGGGGCAGTTTAAACTCAAACTTTGCCCCGAAGTAACTTATGAATGGCCCCTTGGTCGTTGGATAGTAAGTCAGTAGTGCGAAGTTGAAGTGTGTACCTGACTGTGACTGGACTGGGGAAGTGGGGCATTGGCGTCCAGCTCCACTGAATAAAATAAACAAAGAACTGGAAACCTGAATCAATGAATCAATTAATTAATCAATTAATCAATGAACTGCTTTTAGCAGAGCAGAAACTGAACCGGAACAACAACGACGTCCCCATCGGCATTTCGCTTTCCGCCTTATGCCATTTTACAATTTTACTTTTACTTAATTGCAGGTGTCTGTCTCCCTCCATTTCGTTGTCGTTTTCGTTTTCGTTTCCCTTCTTTCCGCGCTATGTGCTTTACGAGCTTCTAAATGCATTCCCTCAGGGGCCGGACACAAATGACGTCAACCAAATTTAGCAACTTTTTACATCTACAAATTCACTATATGTAAGCTTTTTGAGCATTGCATGCGTAAATGGATATCTTTAACACGGGCTGTCAACAAAACCCCACCCTCAGAAAGAGTGGCGTCATTTATGTACGACCCCTGGACTTTATGGCCCTGGACAACTACAACTACAACCACAACCACTGCGACTGGGGCAACAAAACTCACAACAGTAGGAACAACAATTGGTGGATGATGGACGGGTGAGACGTGTGCATATTGAGCCAAGGATTTATTGACAAGCATTGAGAAAAAATTGGTAAGGGATTGTCCGTAAATGATGTCACTTAAATGTTCATTTTTAGGAGCCACCCACCCCCATGCCATCACTTTCACATTGTGTTTAACATGGCACGACATACATCAATGTCTGGCTACGCATAGACCCACATTGACTCTGCACGGGTGACATCATGTATGGACGACCCCTAAGTGGTGAGAGAGGCTGGGAGATGCTGGAAGGGAGAACAAAGGACAGCTGATTGGCCACTTGTAAATCAAATATCACTATTTGCATTTTCGATAAACGTAGAATCAGAACCAGATTTGACTCGCTAATGAAAACAATGCATTGCACTATGGACATTGTGCAGACGGGATTTGGTGGACACGTAATGAAAGACAAAGTATCGATGGTCGATCATCTGATCTGCTTGAGGATTGTAACGTGGCCTGAGTGGATATCGTTTGTTGGTTGCATGGAAAGTACGCGTAATTAATTCTGCGCCAAACCTCATCTCCGTCCCTCCCTTCAATTTCCAATCTCCACCAAATAAAAGCCACAAATAAATCCCAAGCCACACAACACAACACAGCGTCCGATGATATTCACAGACAGTTATTAGTTATGAGAAGTATATCCCGAGAGAAGAATCAAAATCGCTTATTTCCAATTTCCAATTTCAGCTTACACAATCAAAATGGGCTATGTCAAAAAAAGCCAACTAATTGAGGTAGATGCGTGAGATGCTAATTATAAGTTTTTCCAAAATGTAAAATGTTTTATTTTTATATTTTTGAAAGGTGCAAAATGGTACATTTACTTGGTTCTGAAATGTTCAAAATATTCCATGAGCATTTTTTAAAACGTGCAGAATCTTCCACTTGCATATTTTTCAAAACTTTAAATTGTATTAACTATAATTATACTTGCTTTATCGAAAGCGCAAATTGATTTATTTGCAAAATTTTGGAAGGTGCAAATTATTTCATGTTAAAAAGCGTGAAATATGTCATTTACATGTTTTTGAAATTTGCAAAATATTTTATTTACGTACTTTTAAAAAGTGCAAAAATGTTTCATTTCCATGTTTCGAAAAGTGCAAAATGTTCTATTTACACATTTTAAAAAAAATGCTTTAAATTCTATTTACGTGCTTTTAAAATGATCAAAACAATATTGAATTTAATAACTTAGAAGCCTCGAAAATGTTCTACTTAAATTATCTACATAATTTGGTGATAGCCGTATTTACATTTCATTTTTGCAGATAGTACATTTGGTTCCTAGTTCCCAGCAAAAATCGAATAAATACTCCTTTTTATACCTCCCCGCCTCTTGTCTGGTTGTAGGCCTCGCAGAAGAAAAAGCGTTTGATCTAAATGCTGCTACATGTGCCTAAATTAAAAGGCGTGTAAAATGGTGAATAAATTAGAATTAAAGCACAAGGCAAGATCCATAAATACAAAGGCTAATGAGAACATTACAATCAATATTTCCACTGCCAAAATTGCGTAAGCATTCAACGAGGGGCAGCCCCTCAAAACCTCATAACCGGTTCCTCTGTTGTTCCTTTAGTCAAATTTTCTGCACTGCAATTAAAGGACGTAAATTAATCCGCCGTCCCCTCCCACCACCAAAGCCATAGTCCACCGTCTCATAATCCCAACAGCATCTTTCAGCCAGACAAAAGATCAACTCGCAGACAGATGAGCCAGCTGACAGGAGATCGATAGGCAGACTCGATGAAAACAGGTGAAATCCCTCAAAAGGAGCCACGCCAAATCAAACACGGAAACCAACAGAAAACGAACGCACGGGATGAAAAGTGAAACTGGCGGAAAGTGCTCCACTTTTTGATCTCATCTCATCGCCACAGATCACAACTCATCACACAGCTGATCACCAGTACCAGTTCCTCACTTAGCCACTTGGCCATTGTGAAACGCGGCCGCCGGGCCCCTTTTCTAATTTTAATTCCTCTGCACACAGCAGCTAATTACTCCGCGAACAATACGGATTCCCATTGACGTCTGTGGTATGACGGGTGACAGGTGCTCAGGTGGATAAATACGTTAAGGGATCGTTCATAAATGGTGGCATATCCAAATATTCGGATATCTAGGTCCCTGTCATTAGCATAACAATCGACAATTTTTAACCTGGGTTGTCACGTCATTTAGGGATGGCCCCTGCCCCTGAGTCACATATTCTGCCATGTTCTCAACTTTTCATTTAGCTTCTTATCCATCTACATTTATTACATGTGACAATTAAGCATACTAATAAAACAAACACAATGAGGGATCGTCCACCAATGATGTCATTTAAAAATCCTACATTTTTAAACATGATTTTCCTGTATATTGAGCTTAATCATCACGTAAAATTTTTCACTTGCATGTTTTTTCAAAGTGCAAAATGTTCTATTGACGTGTTTTTTTGAAAGTGCAAAATGTACTACATACAAGTTTTTTGAAAATTGCAGAATCTTCTTTTTAACAATATTTTCAAAATTTCAAAATGTTCTACTTACAGTTTTTAAAAAGTTCAGAATGTTCTAATTACTTGCATTTCATAGAGTGCATAACGTTCTATTAACTTGTTTTTTGAAATTGTAAAATGTACTACTTAGAGGTTTTTGAAAAGTGCAAAATATTCTATATACTAGATTGTTAAAAATGCAAAATATTTTATGTACAGGTTTTTCTTCAAGTGCAAAATGGTCAATTTACAACTTTTTTAAATTTGCAAAATGTTCCATTTACAACTTTTTTAAATTTGCAAAATGTTCTATTTACAACTTTTAAAAAAGTGCATATTGCAGATAGTGAATTTTGTTTCAAGCTAAAAACGTATATATTAGTAATTCTGATTTTTCACATAAACACTATATTATGATCCCCCTGTCATCACCTTTTTCATTGCATAAACGGCTATCTTCAAGACACAAAAATGTGATCACTGCCCAAGTAAACGCATTAGACACCCTACCGATTACATCACTTATGGACCATCCCTACTGCTCCATCATCAGCTCTTGTTAATACAGATGCAAACTTGCACAGTCAACTTTCCAAATAAAAACTAAATTTTGCATTACAATTTGACAGGATACTTACTTTTTCCAAGATTTCCAAATTCCTCTCAATTCCCATCATATCATAAATAGCTACGCACTTTCGTAAAAAAAACGCGGGCAACAAATTCGAAGAAAAAAAAACACTGTGTAAAAATCCTGGAACTGGAAAAATGTGCTCCGCTCGTTTCTGTGTGTAAGTTAGTCGCAAACTTTCCACGTTTCGGAATCCACTCAACTTTTCCCAGATTTTACCACAGACTCATCCGCACTGATGCGTTGGGCCAAGATGAAGTCACAGTGATAACGTAATTACTCACTTACGACCCAACCACCCGTTTCGGTTTCGGTTTCGGTTTCGGTCTTGGTCTCGGTCTCGGTGGCGGTGGCGGGTATCTCCAATCTCTCTAATAATTGACTTTCCTTCTTTCTACGGATTCCCTCTTTCCGTCCTCCCTTCCATAAGCTTCTCGATCTCGCAGAAGTTAAAGCCCGGGTAAATTCCGAAAATGTAATTATCCGGATTAGCCCTGCTGAACTGCTCTTCTCTAACCGAAACCAAATCTGGCGGCGGGAAGATTTGAAGATTGTCAATTTAATACAGTAAATTGCGTAAACTGTAAATGGGGCAGTGGGTGAAATAAATCTGAGCTACACAAGATTCGAGATAAATTCTGGATTTTTGTACAAATTTATTTTGGAATTATTAATTTCGCTTTAAAATATTCGTAGATCTTGAAAGATGCGTTTGTACAGATTCTGTGCACAGATTCAAATTCGAAGTTACAGTTCAAGAAGAAGACGGAGCGTGATTTAAAAATAAACGTTTTTTTTTTGCTGTGTCTCGTATTTTCTTGATTTTTTGTCTGTGCTATTTATGAGAAGTCACAACTCTTTCCCCCGTCTTTCCTTTTGGCTCCTTTTACACTTTGTGGCAAGAATATTTCACTATATTCGAATTTGGAGAGCTGCTAGGTGTAAAAAACGGTGTAGATATCCCCCTTTGCTTTTGAGATAGCGGAGTAAAGTGACCGAGGACAAGTGAAGGTTACACAATGTGGACGAAGTAAAAAGGTGATAAGTGTACACAGTGTATTCTAACTGTTGTTAAAGTCTGCGGACTTTTGGCGATTGTCAATTTATCCTCCTTTTGAGGTTCTGAGGTTTTGGTTTTTGGTTCGGGAACGGAAATACAAAAAGTCTTATCTCCACATTTCCCGATTCCACGTCGTCATCGTCACTGCACTGACTGCTGCTATCTCACTCTCAGTCCTATGACTCCGTCTCTACGTTTCTAGCGTGCACAAAAGTGACAAGTGAATATTCCAGCGTAAAAGTGACACGTACAGAACTCAACTCCACTGCACTGGAAAGCTTGGCTTAATTTTAGTGTAATTACAAACTGTGCCTTGTTTTAAACTTGACACTGTGCTCACTGTCTCATCGCTGAGTCGTTCCCAGTTTTCCACCCGAAATATTTGAGTATTTGTTTAAAGTTGAAAATGGTGACTCGTCAAGATGGGCAAACCATTGAAATAGAATTCAATGGAAAATTGAATTAATAATTGTGTCAACAAACAGAGTATGGGAGAAAAAACAATGTAACTTGAACTTGCCTATGCTGTAGCACGGGCGTACATATGTAGTGTTTCTGTCTGATTTTTGTGTGTGTTTGAGACCTTTGAGAGCGTCGCTCCGTGTGCCTCTTGTTCCCTGCGCTTCGCCTCGTCGACTGAGCAGCTCAGCCAAATTCCCGTCCCTCCACACGACACGACACACGAATTCACTGTGTTCAGTGCAAACGGCAAAAGTTGAGCATTGCTCAGCATACGCAACAAACGGACAGACGAAAGCATAGCAAATGAACTAAACTAAACGAGTCCCACTGCCACTGCCACTGCCACTGCCACTCGCGAGCTAATACAATTCTTTTCTTCCCAATTTTTACTCAGTATTTTACCTGTACGTTGTCTGGACTCTGGACTTGTACTTATGTCATTTTGATATCGTCCTACGAGTCTATTGAATGTCATTTCCAACTTAAAGTTGGATGAATCAATGCCCGAAACCGAAACCGAGACCGGTTCCGGTACCGGTACCAGTACCAGACAGATTTTCAATAAAAAATGAACTTTATTTCTCTGTATTTTTGTTTGTAATTTTGTACGATATCCACATTTAGGATTTACGTAGGACATTTGAGTGCGATGCATGGGAGATGAATGGGAGTATAAGGAATTAAATCGGCCAATTCATCCTACTTAAGCTGATGTTAAAATGAACTACCTACGTGTCAATGATCAATGAGGTGAGATAGATGCAGCAAAGGTTATCTACAGACGCGAGTTTTTTTGTTTTTTAAAAGTGCAAAATATTTTATTTAGGTGCATTTTGAAATATGTAAAATGGTCCATATGCTCGTTTTTTGAAGATGCCGTAAATCTTTTAGTTTGCATGATTTTTAAAAGTGCACATTTTTGTATTTAGACGTTTTTGAAAAATGCTAAATATTCTATTTGCATGCTTTTGCAAAGGGAAGTTTGTGCTGCTATTACATGTTTTTAAAGTTTTCATAATGGTCTGTTAAACTATGTTTTTAAGAAGTGCAAAATATGTTACTTACTTACATTTTGAAACATGTAAAATTCTCCATTTACGTTTTTGAACAGTGCGTTATTTTGTAATTTCCACGTTTTTCAAAAGTGTAAAATTTTGTATTTAGACGATTTTGAAAAGTTGTAAATGTTCTGTTCACTTGTTTTTGAAAAGTTGGTAATGTTTACATTTCATGGTTTTAAAAAGGGCAGTTTGTTCTATTTACATGTTTTTTAAATTTTCAAAATTTTTTATTAGCACGTTTTTGAGAAGTACAAAATATTCTATTTATAAATGTTTTAGAAAAGCGCTAAATGTTCTATTTACATGTTCTTGAAAAATGCTATTCATCTATTTACATATTTTTTTTAAAGTGCAAAATATTCCATTTACATATTTTTAGACTCATACAATGTGTCAGATATTTTCATTTTTTGTAGATAGTGCATATTGCATATTGATTGGAGCTACAGACAAAAGGATATGCAAGTAGTTGTGATTGTTGACATAGGAAATTGAGTTTTACATGTGGAGTGCTTCGCGTCACGTGAACTGCTGGACGAGATGGTAATTAAAAAGGAGTGCTAATTAAAAAAGGTTAATTAAATAGAATAAATAAAAGTGGGTGCTCATTAATTCATAAGCTTCGTTGTGGAGTTCAAGTGGATTTATTCAGGCCTCCAGCACCAACCAACATCTCCCTTTCTACGCTCCCCTCCAATTTTCATCCCCACGTTCACTCACTACGGATCATCTCATGGAATTACATACCCACCGCTACCTTCCAGCATTTCAAGAGTTGATTTCCAAAACGCGCTAAGTCATCGCACTTTTCCACTGGACTTAATCTCTTTTGCTAGCAAACTCTTCACACGGGGTCCTATGAGAAAGTTGAGGACACAAACCGATAATCTGAATAGGGATCGTCCCCAAATTACGTCATCCGTGATAGCAATTTGCTTAGTTGGATACTGATAACACGCTAATTGTGAAACAGAATAGGTAAGCAGATGACAGAGATGGGATCCTAAGACTGGAGATTTTTTCAAGACGCCATTTGTGGACGATCCCGTACTTACGAGTGATAGGAAATGAAGTCAGAGCCCAAAAGCCCACTGAATTAATGTGGTGTGTAAGTTGTAGTAAACTTGTAGTAAGAAGTAGCTAATCATTAACTGGGTCCTAGGGATCGTCCATAACTGACGTTCCCAAAAATCACCAATTTTATAGGTGCACCCATGTCACGAACTTAGCTATTTTGTAACATTAGTTGTTTAATACATGGGTTGTCTACAATAATTAAGAATGTAGATTCACTGACCCTACTAATGACGTCATTTGTGGACGGTTCCTTATCCAGTTCCCCCAGGTTCCAGTTTCATTCCAGTTCCAGCTCCATATCTCACACAGTCCTTCGCCTACTTTACAATACTACGCTTTGGTTTCCTTTAGTTAGAGGCGCAGATGCAACTACCTTAATGTAACATATTGCTTAGGGGTAGTCCATAAATGATGTCACCCGAATTAAAACTCTTTTAGGAACCCCCCACCACTATCTCATTACTTAAAAATTATTTAAACAGTTATGTTTGCTAATACCTTTTACTAGACACACTGACCCTATACCGATGACATAATTTATGGACGATCCCTTACCAGTACCAGCATAGTGAAAATTCGGGAAGTGTGCTTTTAGCATGGGACGTACATACTTGGAGGCTAAAGGGACGTGGAGTACATCTGTGGGAGTGCGTCCCAAACCTATGAACCATATGGCAATTCGAATGCTGCGGAATTACGCGTACGTACATACGCACTTCAAATTCGCCCCTCAATTTTAACTCAACGTCAGTTGTGGCTCCTGTCGCTTGTAGCAGTTGTAGTTGTGGTCGGTCGTTTGTAGTCGAGGAAACAACATTTTTGATAATTAATTTATGCATTCCATGAGGAGCAGACGGAGCGAGAGACGAGCCTCCGCCAATGTTAATCCCAATTTTACTCCTTCCGTCCACCACTACCACTTTGGGGGCGTCCATCCATAACGTCTAGATCCAGGGGGCGGAGGGGAAAACGGCCAAAGTAAACTTCGTACGAAGCCACATTGCTGAAGTGCTAAGATACAAGGGAAGAGAAAGGTCGGGGGTGAAATAATTGTAATTTTCTCAGGCGTCATTGGGGGACGACCCCTTTGAGACTTTGAGTTGGTATCCTTAACCTTCGTCTTCCGTCCGTTGTGTTGCCGTTGCATGGGCAGCTGGACGGAAGACGGAGCCTTGTGGAAGTGTATGGGAAATTGACGGAGTTAATTTGAGATTAAGAAAATGCAGCAGAGGCCGTTACTGCAATAAAAAGACTTTTACGCATTTCATTCACTTAATTAAAGTCGAGCTGAGGCTGAGGGTCTGGTGCTGTGTGGGAGATGCAAAGGTGCGATATGCAGACTTTTTACAATTTTACATTCAACGGTTTGAGCAATTTAATTCAACGGTCGGGTTTCCAAAGCAACTTCCGCCTTTTCCCATTTTCCACATTTATTTCTTTTGTTCCGTATGATTTGAGAACAAAGAGAATTCCACTCCCTTTTCCACATCTTTTTCCTCATCGCTTTGCATTTTACATTTCTTATCCTTTTCTTAGTCTTTTCTTAATTCCTTCTTTGTCCCCTGCTCCGAAATATCGATTCCTTCTTAAAGGCTTTTTTAATCTCTATTTATTTGTACCTGTCCCCTTTTTCTTTTGTCAATTTTTTCAATGTCAATGCCACAGTCATTAATATCGATAAACTGTCACGCTCCACAAGACACGGCATGCCGCCTGAGGGATCATCCGTAAATGATGTCGGCAAACCATCTTCATTTTCAGTCCCTGTATCACCCCCTTTGTCATCATTATGAGCGTAAAATCATGAGCGTTTAACATCATAGGAGGATTAAGACAGATTTGCTCCACCCCTGAACGTCATTTACGGACCATCCCTAATTCCCCATTCACTCTTTTTCTCCTGCCTAGACATAAGGCACTTGAGAGGTCGTTCACAATGACGTCCTGTCACAGTTTAACTAAATCAGTTGTGCTGAGTTGATGGTAAGAATGGCAGATGTTCGGATTTTTCCTGACGTCACTGGTAGCGCCCCTTTGCCCATGTTAGACAGTGGTTAAGTTCTGCCCCTATTCTCTACATGGTTTATTAATGGAGTCAAAAATTGTTTGTTTGTTTTGCCTTTTGTCAACAGCGGGTGGAATGGGACTGAAAACAGAACGTTCATTTAGATCAAAAGTATTTGGGATCGTCCACAAATAATGTGACGAATAAGTCGCAGGATGACATAATCACCATGCTAAAAGGATAGCTTCTTGTGTTCTGTTAAAGCACTTACATGGGATGTAAGGCGGTCCTAAAAAAATCGTGATTTGGCTGACATCATGTATGGACCACCCCCAAAGTTTTGTTGTTGTGTAAACTAAAGGTGGAATGTAAAGCATTGTGAAGTGCCTACTCGAGAGCTACACGCACTTCCATTCTTCCCCATTCAGGCAACTCAATACGAATTCCATTCTTCAGCCCAGAAATAAAAAAAAGGCGGAATAAAACGAAAGATGCGAATGGTGATAAATAGAAATGCGAAGGACCAACAAAGAACAATGCGATAAATAGGAAAAAATAAATAAACATTTGTAGTTGGAATCTGCTTCATTAGCATAAACAGAGACGAGATTTCAACGGTCAAAAATAATCCTTTTCTCCCTCCCAGCGATTACCGCATCTCTCTCCACCTTCACAGGGCTCAGCTGGAATCGGAATCGGAATCGGATTTGGGATGAAGGGGATGCGATGGGATGCGGAGATCATTACGCCGTCCATTGTACTCTGCCCATTCACAGTCCGAAACATGGAAAGGGTGATCCTCACATGATCTGCATCCGCATCCCTTTAGGTAATCTGTCCCTTCTAAATCTCAACTGGGAGACTGTGCCACTGGAACTGGGCATTGGGGTGAAGGACGGGACACGGGAGAAATGCGGATGCGGGATGACGTGGCGGAAAAGAGTAATAAACGAGAGTAAATATTTCAAAGTGCGAATAACAAAAAGAAAAACAAAATCCACCCTCAGAACAAAGCGAAACAGAATAAAATCAAGTAGAAGAGCATCAATCAAATTTACAAAACATTTCCATCCCACTGCATTTACATAGTTCAGTTCAATCAGAAACAACTCGTCGTAATGAAGAGACACATGTGGGAGCGTCCATAAATGATGCTATGGGTGGGAGCATTTGGCGTCGTCGTGCATTTAAGATATCGTCTGTTAATAACCAAAATGACCTATGTCCAGTTTAAGCTAGAATCAAAATGAGCTATGTCACAAAAACAAAATGAGAGACATGCGTCAAATGTTAATTCAGAGTTTTTGAAAAGAGCAAAATGTTCTAATTCCACGTTCTCGAAAAGGTGCAAAATGTTCTAATTTCATGTTTTCGAAAAGGTGCAAAATGTTCTAATTCCACGTTCTCGAAAAGGTGCAAAATGTTCTAATTCCACGTTCTCGAAAAGGTGCAAAACTTTCTAATTCCATGTTTTCGAAAAGGTGCAAAATTTTATAATTCCAAGTGTTTGAAAAGTGCAAAATGTTCTATTTAAATGTTCTCAAGACGTATCTGAATATTTTTGTAGATAGCTGATATTGTTTTTAGCTCAAAATGGAAATGGGTCATTTTGGTTCTTCACAGAAGATATAGCGAAAGGGAGGGGGGTGCATAGGTTGAACAATTATTTGTATTTTTGGATGACATTAATTATGAGCGACCCCTTTAAGAATCAGCTGATCCCGAATCTGAATGGCACCAGTACCAGTGGAGATATTTACCATGTAAATGAACTCTATTATTTGCTTGTATTTGTATTTCACCCCTTCCACTTCCAAACCCCCACCCCTCCACTGCTCCAGTTCCACTCACAACTTTCCGCTTCACACCACTGTCACCCTGCCACCCATGACACGATCCGAGCAGAGCACAGCTGATCTACACTCCACGCAATTCCATTATATTAAACGCGCGATCACTCCAATTGTCCCCGACAATAAAATCTGTGTCTCTCTTTCATCCCGCATCTTTCAGATTGAATCTCACTCATTTATCCCCGTCATCCCTTTTTCTTGTGGAGTGTGTGCGTTTTGTCTGAATTCGGATTCGGATTCCGTTCCGCGCTGCTCACTCTTCTTTTAAATGTGTTTGTATGGAGTGACACGGCTGGGCGGGCAGCGGAGGGGGGACGAATGGGAGACGTCTGCGTGTGTGACAGGCTGATTTATTGGGACGTCATTTCTGGGAGTTGATCCGTGTCATGCAGTCAGTCAGTCAGTCACCCGGGCGACTACAAACATTTCCAAAGCGAATCGCTCCCATCCAACTCGAAAGGACAGACAGTGACACGAACGGAAATCTGAATGCGAATAAATGTAACGAGTCATGTTGGCCCATTTATTCAAAAATCGGAATAAAACGTTTTTTTTAAATTTCTACATTTTGATTGTCGCTCAATTGGTGCGTGCATAAATTACGTGATACTTAATAAAAATATCGTTTTTTAAGGGGTGGGGCTTTAAGGTTTTAAACTGGCTTTCATTTTACATGGAAGTACATACCAAGAAAAAAGGTGCGGGGTAGGGTTTCAAAGTTTTTCTTGATTTTTGTACCACGTAATTTATGGATGCTCCTCTATGTATTTGGCTTCTCTGCATTTTTCATGAGACGCTAGGGACTTCCTACATTTAATCAAAATCAATTCACAAGGCTCATTCAGTGGAATTTATAATTAAAAAAAAGAATCTGTCTTTTTGAGAGGATCGGTTTCGGGTTTGGGTTCGGCTTTCAGTAACTAGGAATAAATCGTGTGTGAAGAACTAAAATGACTCATTTCCAATTTAAGCTACAATCAAAATGAGCTATATCTTTAAAACAACATAAGAAACATGCGTGGAATGTTAATTTAGAGTTTCTGAAAAACGTGAAATGTCCTATTTACATGCTTTTTAACAGTGCAAAATGTTCTAATTCTATGTTTTCGAAAAGGTGCAAAACATTCTATTTCCATGTTTTTGAAAAGGTGCAAAGTATTCTATTTCCATATTTTTGAAAAGGTGCAAAGTATTCTATTTCCATATTTTTGAAAACGTGTAAAATATTTTAATTCCACGTCTTTCAAAAGGTGCAAAATGTTCTAACTCCATGTTTTCGAAAAGTTGCAAAATTTTCTATTTACATGCTTTTGAAAAGTGTAAACTGTTCTAATTCCATGTTTATAAAAAGGTGAAAACTGTTCGATTTGCATGTTTTTGAAAAGTGCTCAATGTTCTATTTAAATGCTCTCACGACATATTTAAATATTTTTGTAGATATTCGATATTGTTTTTAGCTAAAAATGGAAATGGGTCATTTTGGTTCTTCACAGACGAAATGTTTTAATTAATTACACTTTTCCCTACGAAGTAATTGCAAGGAATACTATGAAATTTTCTCCCACCTATTTTAAAGTTTGAATTAATTCATTAATTGTTTTCCCGGGAACATGGAACGGTCGAAATCTCCAGGGGAAAACGGTCATAAAATTCATAAAAATGAGCGCTAAAAAAAGATAAAATAAAAGCAGGAAAATATGGGAAAAGGATAGCGGCTTATAACAGAATTGACTTGCTTCAGTTGCTCACTTTTTCCACGAGAGATGAAATCCCATCGCTCAGACTTTTGAGACTGGCAGGAGATTAAATGGAGAAGTGAAACAGTGTGTGTGGTCACCTTGGACTTTTATGGGGAAATCTGTTGAGTTGAATCCTTGAGTTGTGTCTGTGTTGTAGTGCAGTTGGCAAGTGACGGGATTAAATGGGAAGGAAATCGAAAATCCTTTTAGTTTAATTAATATTCGCAAAATCACTCAAATCCATGTAATCCCACATCTCACAACTTCGATCCACTCAACTTGGATCCACTGCATTTTGTAGACTTTAGGCAAATCAGTTCAAACACAAAGTTGGCGAAGAGTCAATATCGTCCATTTAAGCGAGAGTTTAAATATTTTATCTCAATAAACACCAACGATGATACAAGTACAAGTTTTTGCAAGTTGAAAGTAACAAAAATGTTTTATTTGCGAGTTTCTGAAATGTGTCAAAATGTTCCATTTAGACGTTTTTGAAAAGTTCAATATATTTTAATTGTATGTTTTCAAAAGGTGCAAAATGTTCTATTTACGTGTTTTTTAAAAGGTGCAGAATGTTCTGTTTACGTGTTTTTTAAGGTGCAAAATGTTCTATTTACGTGTTTTTTAAAAGGTGCAGAATGTTCTGTTTACGTGTTTTTTAAGGTGCAAAATGTTCTATTTACATGTTTTTTTAAAAAAAGCAAAATGTTCTACTTACGTGGTTTTTAAAAGGTACAAAATGTTTTAATTCCATGTTTTTAAAAAGTGCAAAATATTTTATTTAGGTGTTTTTTGAAAGTTCAAAATGTTCTAATTATGTATTTTTTTAAATTTGCAACTCGCTCTAATAATACAATTTTCAAAAGTGCAAAATGTTCCATTCAAACGTTTGTAGGATCACCTTATTTAAATACTAATTTGTAGTTGGTGCGTTTTGGTGTTAACTAAAGTTAGAGGGGCAGTTGTTTTGCTTTTTCCCTCGTAATATATGTACCTATAAGTAAGTTCCCATATCACATACAGATTTTGATTGAGTTCGGGGCGATGGAAACGGAACCGGTACCGGTACAAGTAACGGCACCGGTTCGGTTACTCGACATATGCACCGGAAACAAAGGGCAAATCCCGGGTTTAGCAATCAAATCTTGCAGAATTAATCTGACCCCGATGCAAAGCCTACGGAAAGCCAAGCCGCCAAGTCTCTTGCAAAAAACTGAAACACAACGGAAACCGTGACCGTAACCGTAACCGCAACCCGTAACCGTTACACGAAGAAACTGTGTGGCCAGCACATGGGTCGTTCCCACAATCACCTACCTCATCTCTTCCAGCATCCAGACTCTCAGATTCCTGTAATCCTCACAATATTTGCTACCCACTGAGCACAACACACAACAATAACGATGGAGCGAGGGGTGGTCCATAGATGATGTCACCCAAAATGTCACTCTTTTAGCATCCCCCACCCACCTGAATGTATGTAATCCCTGAGTCTATCTTTAACATTTGACATGCCATCAATATCCGAATCCGAATCCGACTAAGCCCACCCACACACCACATACTGTCTACATCATTAATGGACGATCCCCAAGTCGTTCGAATCCAAATGAGAAATGTGAGCAATTAATCGAGCAAATAGAAGCAAAAAGTGAGTGGGTAAAAAAGAAGGGAAATTAATTCCTTTGTCAACATGACGAATGAAGAGGTCAACTGCAATGATCTCCGATCACAAAATCTTCTTCATTAATCTTATCTTTAGAAAAAAAATGTTCGTCATTGTGGACGACCCCTGAGTCCATGTCTGCCCTCACAAATATTGGCTCGCTAAATTGCCGTCTCGCAGATCAAATAGGAAATTAGACAGATCGAAAGGGGAAGATTGAATCACATCTAAATTTAGCAACAGCCAATCATCCACAGTCTTGACATTTAGAAACATTGCAAATTACTTTTGCAAAAATTGGCCATTTTTTCGTTGATTTTTGCAATTGCAACGACCAACGACCTCCGAAGAATGAAAGAAATAAAACAGTGCAAATAAATAATAAAATCAACTTTTGTCTGCTGCGTTTTTATTTGCATTTTAATTTTAATTGCAATTTCCGCTCTTTTCCCTTGACCGTCTCCGTCATCTGCATCATCTGCATTCTGCATCTTGGAAATGGAAATGGTGAATATGCTAATGAGACGAGATGACCGTTAAGAGTCCCAAAGGTTTATTAGCAGCAGGCATTTCATTTGCTTTTTTTTTGTTTTTTAGGCGAGGCAATTACCGTACAAACACTGACGACCACCGACCACCTCACTCGCCAACTACCACTGCTATTCTTCTTTCACAACGGGGGTCGCTCACAAATTATGTCACGAATACATTCTGACAATGTTTTCAACAAGCTGCCCGCCTCCCTCTTCTTCAAGAAAGGAAGGGGCAGCAACCTATAGAAATTAGGGATGCGACTCTTGTAGAAAACTCACCATATAGTTTATTCACGACGTCATTTATGAGCCGCTCCTTTATACAGACAGGCATTAAGTTTGTTGTGCATTTGGAAATAGAGACAAACAAAAGTTGGATTACGTAACGCGGTTCGTAAAGAAGACGAAGGACGAAAGATGTAAATTTGGAACGGGATGCTGTGAGATATGCTAATCAAAGGTTAACGGGAACGTTTAGAGCATCTTCTCACTCTTTAGGGGTCATCCACAAATGACGTTAGTGACAAATTTTCATTTTTAGAACTCTGCCTGAGCTCAACTATTGCGCTATCTTGATCATGCCGATGACGTCACCTGTGGACGACCCCTTACTTCATCTTCTTCCCATCTCACATCAGATCTCGCATCTATCTTTGTAAAAATAGGCGCTCTATGAATGGAGATGACCAGCATGAAGGGAGTTCATTCTCCTTCGTCATCTTCCCAAAAGAAGTGCATCTCTGACTGAATCTCTGTGGACAGATCTGAATGGAACGGAGGAGAAGATAAAAATGAATCACAATGAATGTACTCAACTGACTGCCCATTAAAAACGGACATTAAAAGATTATCAAGTCAAAGAAAAGATCCCCTTTCATCCCGCATCTCTATTACTTCATCTTTTCCCCAACATGTTTTCATCATCTCTACAGTTGCACACAGAGACCGGACCGGTTTTCTCCAGAGATTTCTTTCTCCCTCCGTTTTTATTTCCGTCATTTTTACACACACTCTCCACTCTTTGTTTAGTTTTTTAGATGGAGCAGTAGCTAGCGTGGAACATGGGATCGTCCACAAATGATGTCATAATTATAAATGGGTGAGTTTGGCTACCGATGACATCCCATAAATTTATGCTAAAGATACCTATTCACGCAAATGGTTAAGCTCGGGTTCTAAAAACGGGAATTTTCGAATGACGTCATTTGTGGGCGATCCCCATGGCAAGAATTTAAAACATATCTTATTGAATCCATTACATTACATTACATTACACAACTCTAACGGCCCCATCTCCATTTTTATCGCATCTTCTTTAGAATGCGAGTGGACAGAGTCCATTTCAAATTCCAGTGCAGTGCAGTGCCACAATAAAAGAACAAGAAAGAAGATCACTAAAAGCAGTGGAAGGAAATTGAAAAGATAAAAAAAAATGAAGATTTTTCTTTTGTCTAAGGATTTTCCACACTGACCCAGTGTTCGAATTTTTAGATTTTTCTGGAAGGAAAAAAAATTTAAAAATAATTTTGAAGATAAAAATGTTTTTGTTGCAGTGAAAAGAAATTAATTTCGCAATATGACGCATCCCACACGACCAACTTCATCTTCTGCGTATCTCATCTCGCTCTTTATTTCCCTTTTCCGTTAAGTTATTGCGTTAGCAATGTTGCGATGATACAGATGATTCAGAGTTTGCAACAGTCGCTGAGATGTTGGCAAATCAACTTCGGATGCGGTGCATCTTTCCACATCATCTCCGGATAGACTCAATTACTCAATGCAAACAGATAATTATTCACAGTCAGACTCAAAATGGCAAAAATTCTGTTGTTACATATGGCTAATAGCAAAATGTAACAACTACAAAACATACTCAAATAAAGCGATTCTTAAAGCATTATGCAAATAGAATGTTTTGCCCTTTAAACAAACATGAAAATAAAATAATTCGCAGTTTTTAAAAAGCCAGTAAATAGTACAATTTAGACTTTTCAAAAAAACATGTAAATAGAACATTTTGCAGATTTTCAAAAACATGGAATTGGAACATTTTGTACCTTTTCGAAAACATGGAATTAGAACATTGAGCACCTTATCGAAAACATGTAAATAGTGTGTTTTGCACTTTTGAAAAATTGGACAATAAACATTTTGCACTTCCCAAAAAAACACGTAAATAGAACATATTTGGATTTTTTTTTAAATCCTTTAAATATAACATTTTGGACGTTTCCAAAACATAAATATAGGACATTTTGGCAGTTTTTTAAAGCTCGTAACTAAAATTGTACGCATATGTATTTCATGTACACATATTTTGTGCTAAATAACTCATTTTGAATCTTGACTCGTGATATGTAGCTGCTCAACAAATTATAACACAGCGTCCGCAAATTCTCTGCAAAATCACTTCACGTTACGCAATGAAAGGAAAACAAATGGGCCAATTTCCATTTTCAATTTTCTGTCTTCCAATAGACATGATTACGAGTCTGTTACTGCATCTCTGCACTTTAGAATCTGAAATCTGTGGAAGGGATGCGGTGAAGTGTATCAACGTCCGCATCTTTCCCCACACAACACTTCGCCTCATGACCAGACACAACAACTCACAATCACAGTCTAAATCAGAGTAGACAAAAAAGACAGAAAAACGTGAAATAAATCCTCCGTTAGAATTCCATTCCAACCAAAAGATCCAAATGCACTGCCTGCAGCGGAAGGGACGTGCATATGGAAACGTCGGCTAATGGAAAAAAAAGAAATAAATTCCGAGCACATCTCACGTTTCCCCACGAATCTCCAATAAATTATCATCCTCCGCCTCTTTCTCACTTTTTATCCATTTTTATCACCATCTCACATCCATAGCGAACACGAAGACGTGAGCTCACATCAGTCCACTGTATGCACAAGGGATCGTTCATAAATGACGTCAGGAGACGGGCGAATGGGTGTACTTGGATATTGGTCAAATTCCATATTTAAGACAGCCATTTACGCTGTCAGTAAGATAAAGATTGCGATGACGTCATTTATGGACGACCCCAACAGTCACTAAACAAAAACAGATCTCGCACGATACACATCTCAGTCACCTCATCCTCCTTGTGAGTGTGAGTTGTGAGGGCCGCGAGGGAAGATTCGAAGATTGGCAGATGAGATTAAGAGATGCGAATACGTGAGAGCAATTGAGCTGAAAGGGAAAGAGACGTCAACTCTCAAAAAATCTCAATTCTTCTATTTTTCCATTTCACTTTATTATCACTTGATCACTTACACACATTTTTTGTTCCTCCAATTTTAATTCCTTAAAAGAAAGATACATTAGGGATCTTCCATAAATGACGTCCGTAAAAAATCCTCGTTTTATAAGGACCCTTTGACCGCCCTCTTATGAGCGTAAATCATTGCGGAAATAACAATGTTGTACGTTGGCAATGTAGAAATATTCACACTATTAATGACGTCATTTGTGGACGATCCCTTATGAAATTATCACAATATTTAATCAAGTTTGAGTGTCGAATCGAAAGACGCCCAATTATTGTTTCAGGTCAATTTCCCAATGCAATAAAGTATATTACTAAATCTTGAATTTATAAATGTCAATTAAAATACTTTATAAATCACCTTCGAATTTAAATTCAAAGAAGATGCGCGTTTAGAATTATTTGCACAAGATGTAAAGACAAAAATATGCAAATTTGCAAAAATTATTAGTTATTCATAGAATCTGTGGAATCTGCAAGGGATTGTCCAAAAATGACGTCACAGGTCTACTTGTTAAAAATAGAAATTTTTGCAATAGTTAAAGTCCTAGAAATCAAGATATTTCGTTAGCATCATTTATGGACGAACCCTAATGTTTGATAAATGTCTAGTTTCTGTCGAACTTTCATTTTCCCTCAAAACTGTGTTGGTTTCCTTTAGATTTCATTGTGCGGGTGTCAAGATTAGGAAAATAAATCAAATCCGACAGCGAGAGAGATTAAAACAGTCCAATTTTAGACAGTTCCTGGATCACGTACTCAAATGGGCTGTTCACAAATGACGTCGTAAAACCAACCACTAAGCCAGATGGGGGAGCACTAAAATTTATTAACTAATTTGTAATCATTATGCGTTGAATAAAGTATGAAAATGTACTAGAGTGGGGAGCATGAAAATTGGAGATGATACCATTACGTAATTTACGAACGACCCCTACATATGTAATTATGTAGCGCGTAGCTTTACATAGGCCATATTTAATTTTTTACCGTTTTTAATGAGATTTTAATTCCATATTATTTTGCTATAAAATAGTTAAGGAAATTCTGTAAATCATAGAATGAATTATTACAGATTGAAATAAAAAGTGGTGCATCTTCAAGAATTTTAATCTGCGCCGTTATTTTTGTGGCATTTTTCGTAGATTTGAAATTCCTCTTCCTTTCTTTCGTCTTTCCTTTTTAATGATGTGATCTTGGAGACTCATAATTACTGCGAATTGGAAATCGCGTTGTGGATGATTACAGATGAATAATAATTAGATCTTCCTTCGTGGATATGATGACGTATATATATTAAAAAATAATGGTTGTAATCTTCATCTCCACCGCATCCGCCACCGCATCATCAAATTCATCTCAAAAAATCCTCATTTACGCAATTTTAAAGAAACAGAAGATTTGGAATGGCCTTCAGGTGGAGGTGGAGACAGATTCGTCTTAAGAAAAGAAGATGCGAAAACAAGTTTTAATCAAGATGCGAAATGAAGGAGCATCTCTCTCCGCAATTTTCTGTTTTTTGCCCTTTAAATGAGATGCTATTTTGTAATGAGCATCTTGGACTTTGGTTTTGGGTTTGAGTAACGGAGTCTCTGCTAATTGCCGCCCTCTTTTTCATTCTCATTTTCCAAGGACCCTTCGTCGTTTCTGGGAGATGAAGTTGGAGGTGGGGCCAATTATTTGAGATTTGGGAGGAAGCGGAAGGACATACAAAGAAGAAGAAGATGCGGAATGCTAATTATACGTCAAGAGTAACTGTCTCGATCCTCGAGGATGAAAGTATTAGGATCGATCACATTCCTGTGTCTGAGCATCTTCATCTACATTTTCGTTTGCAACAAATTCTATAACACACGGATCGTCCCGAAATGATCTCATGGATGGAGTCATTAGGTCTACATGGCTAGAAATGACGTCGTATGTTAAAGATGGTCGTTTACGCAATGGCTAAGCTGATTTCATGAGGGTCGTAGGGTTCATAAAAATAGGAATTGTTAGATGACGTCAGTTGTGGACGAGTCCTCAACTAAACTGCAGACGATATAGAGGTAAACTTTATTTGCATGTTTTTAAAAAGTGAAAAACGTTCTATTTCCGTGTTTTTAAAAATTGCAAAATGTTCCATTTGAATTTTTTTTAAAAGTGCAAAAATGTTTATTTGCATGTTTTTAAAAATTGCAAAATATTCTATTTGTATGTTTTTTGAAAGTGCAAAAATGTTTATTTGCATATTTTTAAAAATTGCAAAATATTCTATTTGCATTTTTTTCTAAAGTGCAAAATATTCTATTTGCATTGTTTAAAAAAGTGCAAAATATTCTATTTGCATTGTTTAAAAAAGTGCAAAATATTCTATTTGCATTGTTTTAAAAAGTACAATCTGTTTGGTTCAGGGATCGTCCATAAATGACGTCAAGGGTAGAGTCAATTGGTCAAGGTGGCTCTTGATGACACATCCCATGTTAAAAAAATCAATTTTCTCAGTGATTAACCAGATGGAAAAGCGGATTGGGAATTCTACAAACACGTCATTTGCGGGCGATCCCATATGAGCAATTAGTGTTGGATTTAATGTAGTTGTTTCCTCAAACACTTGAGATTTAAATTGAAAAATGTTAATTGAAAAGGTGATTAAAATGGGGATGGGACAATCCAAGAAATGATTGTTTCGTGTGTGGGGTGATCAGTGTCAAGATCAAAGCGATAAGAAGATGAGATAAGATGCGATAATGAGATGCGACGTGAGATGAATTTTTAGGATCGTCAATAAGTCAAGTAGTGCATCTGCAGATGAAGTTATGTTGTTGTTTCTTTGAGGGTGGCTTGGAACAGGACCGTTACTATTATGGAATTTAGCGTCGGTCAGTTTTCTGGTTCTCAGTTGTAGCGGCACGTGACTTGATCTGCATCTTGATCTGCGAAGGTAATTGATTGAGGAACGATAACGAAGGTGGGCGGAGCGAATCGGACCTGGACAATTAATTACAATCGCACCTTTTAAATTCCTTCGTCTCTTAATTGCATCCAGCCTTTTTTACCACATTTTCCAGGCCAGCATCGTTAACCATACATTTTTAAAAATAATATTTTAGCCATTATTATTTGAAATCTTCAATTTGTATTCATTAATTTGCGTCTGAGAATTCGCGGGGTAAAACATGGGAGTGGAACGAGATCATTTTTTTAGCATTTTTTGAAAGAAGCTGTGGAAAGATTAGATGATGCCGATGATGGAAGGTGAAACATTTATCAATCTCTGCTTTTGCAAATAATGTAGATAGAATATTTTTGCACTCTTCCAACAATTTCTGCGTGCGGGGAGGTTTTTGCTTTTCCAACTTCCAACAGATCTAAACATACAACGTTTTCCGTGCTTTTTACAATCGGTACATCGGACGTTGTGAAGCTTTTGCAAAAAGTGTAAATAGAACATTTTGCTTTCATCTTAGCATTTAAGGGATGCAGCATTTAACGCCTATTGAAAACTTATAAATACAATATTTTGCATCTTTTTACAATAACTACACGGGACATTTCAAGTTTTTTCAAATTTTGTGAATAAGTAGAACATTTGCCACATTTTTGACATGTAGTGCACTGAGAATTTAGAGCTTTTTAAAATTATGTAATTAGAACATTTTACACATTTTTAAAAACATGGAATTAGAACATTTTGCACCTTTTGGAAAACATGGAATTTGAATATTTTGCACCTTTTCAAAAACATGGAATTAGAACATTTTGCACCTTTTCAAAAACATGGAATTAGAACATTTTGCACCTTTTCAAAAACATGGAATTAGAACATTTTGCACCTTTTCAAAAACATGGAATTAGAACATTTTGCACCTTTTCAAAAACATGGAATTAGAACATTTTGCACCTTTTCAAAAACATGGAATTAGAACATTTTGCATCTTTCAAAAACATGGAATTAGAACATTTTGCACCTTTTCAAAAACATGGAATTAGAACATTTTGCATCTTTCAAAAACATGGAATTAGAACATTTTGCACCTTTTCAAAAACATGGAATTAGAACATTTTGCACCTTTTCAAAAACATGGAATTAGAACATTTTGCACCTTTTCAAAAACATGGAATTAGAACATTTTGCACCTTTTCAAAAACATGAAATTAGAACATTTTGCACCTTTTCAAAAACATGAAATTAGAACATTTTGCACCTTTTCAAAAACATGGAAGTAGAACATTTTGCATCTTTCAAAACTTAAATCATGGAGAATTTCACACTTTTTCAAAATTTGTCAATAGGTCATTTTGTTGGCTCAAATTGTTAATCAAAGGCAGATCAAGATTAGCAGATGTGCAACGACTACATAGTTCAACGAATGCAAAAATGAAAAGTTTTGCACCATTTTTCGCACGTCGTAAAACTTAAACATTTATTTAAAAAATTGCAACCTTCAACATTGAAAATTTCTATCAAAACTTTTACTACTTTTTAAATCACAATTACTACAATTTTAAATTTTGTCTGTTTTCCCCCGACAAATGAGGGTGTGTCCACAAAAAACTTTGCACTTGATTAAATTAACACGTAAGTACATTACGTTCCCTTACGCAATAGGAACTTCAGACCAATTACATACATATGTACCCATCTAATTACCATCCAGCCACCATCTCCACACTATTACGTATTTGTACTCCATGCTAATTGGGCTAATTACGGTAATTTGTTTAATTTAGCAGATAACATTGAACGTCTCGTAGTCATCTGAGTAATTGGAATTAAGTGTGGGCTGTTGAAACCTCTAAACGTTCCCACATAACAGAGCACATCACAACAATTTACTCAAATAAAAAAAAGCAGCGAAAAAACAAACAAACATGATTAAATGCTGCCATTGGGGTCGTTCATAAATTACGTCTTCAAAATAGTAGGGGAGGGGGGGAGGGGTGTCACAAGTACATTTAGTGCATATTACGATGAGCTGTCCTTTATAGCGTCTTTTTTTCTTTGTAAGTTTTTCAAAGCATATTTTTATTTTCCAAAATTCATGCTAACGGAATTGATGAACGACCCCTCAAATACAGTGTGTACACAAGACATAAGTAAAACAACGAGGATCGTCGTGACGTGACTTGTAATTTAAATAAATAAGGAATGTAAATGGGTGTAATTAGACTCATTACACTCATTACGCTCTCTCTATTGGTTTTCTATGACATTTGATCTCTGTTCTCTGTCTTCAGCATCTCACTCACGAGATGATCTTCGGGACACAGAGATGCGAATTCGAAATTCGAACAGGTAAATTAAGGCGTCTTTTGCACATTGCATCCGCTCAGAAGGACAAAGAAAAAGATGTGCGCCCAAAACAAAATTGTGCAAATAAAATCTTTGGCCAGATTTGCAGATCGAATCTCTAATTGTTAGTTAAACAATAAGGGGTCGTCCACAAATGACGTCGTTGGTAGTGTCAACAGGCTAAGTATAGGCTACTGACGACACCCCTAAGCTGTAATCAGCTTCAGCATTTCCGAGCAAGGGAAAGGGATGTGAACGCAATGGCCAAGTAGACTCAGTGACTCTACCGATGACGTCATTTATGGGCGACCCCTTATGTAAAATAAATAAAGTGGGATAAAAATCGCTTTGGGGGCAATTAAGAAAAGATAAAACAATTTTGCCGTATATTTGTTTTTTGCACAATAATTATTTATTCCACACCTCCGCCTTCTCCGAATAATTTTATGCAAAATATGTTTAAGTGAATTCTCTGCAGTGCGAAAAAAAAAAGGAAAAAAAAGGTTTTGCAAATCAATTTCGCATCTTTCTTCTTTGAGATGTTTTGTGTGTAGATGTAGAATCGAGAAGATGATTGGCATTCAGATTGAGATCTTGACGCAATAGACTTTTTAATGGTAATGTAAGTAAGTAATTGACAGGGCAGTAATAATCATCATCATGATGCAAATCCAACGCGAGGCAATCTGCTAATTACACTCATAATCATTAGTCAGCCATTACCATTACTATCCATTCAAAACCGCAGCAATTATTCTCGTTTTCAACATTTTTAACTCCTCTAAAAACGAACCTTTTATTTTACGACTTTAATTTTTTATTGTGTAACTTTTATACAATTTTTTATAAAATTTCAAGGGCGCTTCAATCATTTTGCTAGTGATTTTATTTTTTTTTAAACTGCACCAAATTTCAATCATAATTTTTGCAAAGATGTAAAAGCTGATTTTTATTGTAAAGAGCACCGGGATCGTTCATAAATTATGTCATGGATGACACGGCATTTTTTGGAATATATAGAATAGCAAATTTTTTAAAATTGCCTCAAATTGAGCTGTTCTTATAGGAATTACCCACCTGGATTATAACGTCATTAATGATCGATCCCTTACGTACTTTAAACTCTATTTAGAGATTACTCAAAAATTTTCAATGCAATACTCCCGCCCTTGAAATTTAAATAGAAATTAAAATTTCTTACTTTCATTTATGATTTACTTATCGTCAATTTACGGTATGTTTATCTGTTAGGGTTCGTCCATAAATGATGTCACCAGTAGGGTAGTAGTAGGGCTAAAGGTAGGTATTGATGACGATGACATTCCATGTTAAAAAAAGTCGTTACCGCAATTTTAGAGCTGACATGGGGGGTGGGTGGTGGAGTCTAAAAGTCTAAAAGTCTTAGTGATAATTTTATAGTAACGCCATTTATGAACCATCCCTCAACAGTAATGCTTCAATTTTGTGTGTGTGTTTGGTGGATTTACAAAATAGAATATTAATTAGCTGATAATCTTTTAATCAAAAGGCATTTAAATATCCAAGGTTAATTGTCAATTAGATGGAGTCTCGACTTTAATTTCAATTAGGAATAATCCACAAATGACGTCACCAAACAATTTTCATTTTTATAATCCAAAAATTCCCCTGTCATCCTTGCTTATACATTAATTAAATGGCTATATCTACCTAGAATGGGATGTCATATGCAGCCAACTAGACTCAATGATGCTACCCGTGACGTCATTTGTGGATGACCCTTTTTACATAGATTTTCTTAGTAATTAATTTGTACTGCAGAATTTACCATGAAACAAATTCAATGTCAAAATTTCGATCTGCCAACTTGTCACTCAGCGTCACTACTCTGTGAATCTAGGATTTCGAATGACCTTTGACCTCATCTTTTAATTCATTGTCCCACACAAAACACAAAAACAAATCGGCCGTCACCGTCACAACAATTAACAAAATTAATTCCAAAATAGTTCCCATCCCAATAATAATGATTGCACTATGCCCTGGGTTTAAATTGGAAGGTGGAGATGAATATGCAAATGAGGCAAAAATTGAGGATGCGCCGTTGTTTTGTATTTATGCAAATTTGGATGATTGAGTCATTAATTGCCTCGCGTTAAAAATAAATGTGGGGTCACCCTCCAACTCCAATCTATACAATGCACATCAATGGCGGGAATACTAATCTTGGGTGATCTCTGTAATTGAGGGGGATGTCAAATAAAAGTAAATGACGTGACAATGGACTTTTGGAATTGTGTGTGACTGGAATAGAATCTAATCTCCCCACTTAATGACACACACAAAGTGAAGTGCATCTCTCAGAACAACACAGATAACAGATGTGCGACAATGAATAAATTATCTGTACGTACCTGTGCCGATGCTTGAGTGGGACGGGGATGGGGGCAGATGAGGATGCAGCAGGGGAAGATGATGAGGCGGACATCAGATTGTACGTCCCGTGTTGACTCCGAAACATTTTTCCACAATTTATCACACAAATTTATTCACTTTGAAATTCACAATATTAAACACAGGCACAAATTCACTATTTAAAAAAAACACAGAAAAAATTAGAAACAGATGCTTTCAAAAAAACTGGGCACTTTTCTTGTGCATCTTTCCACCTCCAATTATTAGAAGCACGGGTCAAAAAAAAACTGGAGATTCAGATGAACTGGTGAAATAAAATTCTGTAGTGACGGAAATTATAGCTCCTGGTTGCTGCAGTGTTGTGGTTGCAATGTTACAGATTTGAGACGGGAAAGACGCTTATCTCCTTCTGTCGTAATCTGTGAGATTGTAAATGCAGCTGATACGGCGCATTTACTGCTGTGTCAACAATCCAGGAGATTTCCCAAGAACCACGTGTCACAATTGATTTCTCAATCACTTGCCCATTTAAATTACACTGCACACTGCACACGAGTAAGAAATGATAAAATACGAAAATACGGAAAGTACGAGATGAATTAGTAGTGTGACTCTGGTAGTGGAAATGAGACGAGAATTTCCATGTTGTTCACATTGACTTTGACTCGGTCAATATTGACCACGGAATTAAACATCTTATTGATCCAGTCTTCCAGCCAATCCAATCTGTACACTGCACACTAATCTTCCACACGTCCCCAGGACGTCGCCTTATGGAACGTTATAAATTCCAAATCACGTGACGGATGCTCTCCCGTTTATCAGTTGAGTGCAGCTCAGTGCAGAGCAAACACACTCGACACACAATTAAGATATTCGGATTGGAAATTAAGCAACAGACAGGCGAATCAAGGACCAACCGAGAACAGCACTTCATCTGAAATTGTACAAAAAATTCTAAACTAAAAATGAAAAATAAAAGGAACTAAGGGGAAGACTATGAACAGGTGAATATGGACGGAGACGAAGACGGAGGGACAGGTGACGAGGGAGCGGATGGCGATGGCGAGTGACGGATGCGGATGCGGATGCGCCTTCCGCTCCTTTTCGTTATGAAACTAACAAACATCTTTTTGGAAATAGAATCAAGAATGGAAAAAGATAACGGCCTCATTTTGTGTCAAGTGACAATTAAACGAATCAAACATGAAATCAAATCAAAATTGTGGTTTCCCAACCGAATGAAAACAGAGGCAGAAAACTGATAAAACGGTGCGTCTAATAACCGAACGGCCTTCGGCATCTTTGGCTTTCCTAATTGACAGACAGGCATAGGGAAACATGCAAAACAAGGCTCAACTGCCTAGGGATGGCCCACCGATGACGTTGTAGAAAATTACAAATTTTGAGTTCCGTCATCCCCCCTTTCCCATAATAGTTTAGCACTTTTAGAATGTAGCGTCATTCATATATCAAGTTTACATCCCTAGGCCATTTTTTTATCCCTCCCGTTAACCTAGACGTCATTGATGGAAAGCCCCCATATATAAGACTAACATCACTCTGCTATGGAAGTAGAAAGTGCAGCAGAAGCTCAACTTATTCTAATTTTCGTCCTCAAAACCGCAATTAGCGGAATTTCTTGACAATCTTTCCAATATCTGACGTAATTTATGGACAGAAAAATGAAAAATATGTGAAAATGAAAAAGCATCAAAGGGGGGCGGGGGGAGGGGGGGCAAGGGAGTAAAATAAATACACAGTATTTCTATAACTATACAGTAATGCACAGCTCACTACAGTCGCTGTCGCTATATTTCCCTGTATTTTGAGTATTTACATTGTGTGTAGGGGGTTGTCCATAAATGACGTGAGTGAGTCTTCTACTTTGATGTTGGCCGCATCCTTTGTTAAATACAGCTTTTTATACGCAATAGCTATAAGCTAGTGGTAGGGGGTTGTATAGGGTCCTAAAAATGAGAATATTTGTATTTCGTTGACGTCATTTATGGACGACGCCGTCACTTTTTCCTTAAGTAATTTCCTATTGAGTTAGTGACTAGGTACCTACATTGGTTTCAAAATTCGAGAATTCAAATAACATTATCAAAAGGATCTGGATCGACACTATTATCGACTCAAAGGGGTTTAAAAATAAGCATATTTAATCGCTGACTAAATAACATCCACACAAATAAATAATCCGTACAAAATGTCAACTGTAGAAACAACTGTTGTCTGCTTTCAGATTTCATAAATTACATTTCTTATCTTACTTACACTTGACAGTGCGCTGGGGGTCGTCCATAAATAGCACTAATAAGTCAACACTGGCAATAATCAAGATGCCACTAAAAAGGGAGCGTCCATCAATGGCGTACCTGTACCTTTCTTTTTGGCATTTTGGTAGCATATACATCCACAGTATATAGTGGCAAACTGTACTGTACATGTTCTTACGTCATTTGCGGAGCCTCCCTGCAATCAGCTTGCCCACAAAGTCTGTCATCATCCACTGTATATTCATAGCGTATTGGTGTTTGTATTCCGTAATTTGTACCGTAAATCAAACGGAGCAGCGAGATAATTGAGCAATTGATGGTTTTGATTTTTGGGAAATGTTTGTATTGTAGGAACGGCGGGAGTTGGTGTGGAAATCAATGGACTGCGGCTCGAATAAATAAATCAGTAAACAAACAAATAAAATAAAGGATTGCGACTGCAGACTGACAGCTGACAGGAGATGACGGCGGAGATTGTTGTCATTTCCAAACCAAATCTCTCCATTATCTCTCCAACATTACCAACCATTACAGCCACCCACACACACCGAACCCGTTATTAGGGGGCGTCCATCAATGACGTTTGGATATAAGCGAGCGTGGAATGGAAGAACGACCAATCTAAACTCCGTATAACTCTACATTATGGAATTCCTAAACTAAGAAAGGGGAGGGGGGGGGGGGGTGTTATAAACGTGCCTTTTTTCTGAAGTCATTTACGGACGACCCTAAGTCAATCATCTGCTTTTATCACATCTCAATTTTATCAATTGCTATCTATTGATGCCCTTCAATGACTCCAATCATTCCTCATACAATCGCCCAATCACTCACAACCAAACAAACAAACAGTGACAAACATTCCATAGGGTTGGTCCATAGATGACGTCATTCAAATTAGAACTATTTTAAGAGCCACCATCCCCACTGCCATCGCGATTTAGCAGTGCGTAACGGCTATCTTTAACCAAATATCCTACTGAACCCACCCACCCCAGAGATGGCATCATGTATGGACGACCCCTACAGATTATTTGAGCCCATTTTTTGCCTGAGTTAATTCCCCTTTGATGGTTGGATTGTGTGGCTGCTGTAATGTGATGTGCGGTTGTGTGTGGGATCCGCGTTGGCGTTAGGGAACCGTACAGTGGACCATCTGAAGATGTGAACAGAGATGAAACTAGAGATCTCTACGAAAGACTATACTGACTCAACGCAAAGGAAACAGAGATCAATTCAAGTCCATTCATCTCCAGCCACAAGTCGGAACAACAATAATCCACACATTGACCATGAGATGGGATTTGATTTTGATGGGATGAGATATGTGATCTGTGTCGAATCTCTCCAATTTGAATATTTTTAATCCGAAGGCAAAAGGCCATTGGGTCATCCGAGACACACTCCCCATATTTCCCTTCTTATCACCCTGCTTCAAACAAATAACATGAAGCATAACTCGCTATCTACTATCTACACAGCGTGAGTGAAGTGCCAAAACGGGTCATTTCCAATTTAAGTTAGAAATGAAATAGGCTACGGGAGCATCTACTATATGTATTACAGATAAAAACCCGTTAACTACTATTCGAAAAATTCTGTTAGAATAACGCTAAATGAGATAGAATGTATTGCATTGTATTAAACGTTAATTGGGTTTTTTAAAATGTAAAATTGAACTATCTCCAAGTCCTTGGCCTTGAAGAGTGCAAAATGCTCCGTTTATATATTTTTTTGAAAGTTGCAGAATGCTCCGTATTCATGTTTTTGAAAATTGAAAATTGTTCCATTTTACATACTTTTAAAAAGTCCAAAATCTTTTATGTACGTACTTTCGAAAAGTGCAAAATGTTCTACTCACACGGTTTTAAAAAGTGCAAAATTTTCTGCTTACACGGTTTTAAAAATTGCAAAATGTTCTACTCACACGATTTTAAAAAGTGCAAAATTTTCTGCTTACACGGTTTTAAAAATTGCAAAATGTTCTACTCACACGATTTTAAAAAGTGCAAAATTTTCTGCTTACACGGTTTTAAAAATTGCAAAATGTTCTACTCACACGATTTTAAAAAGTGCAAAATTTTCTGCTTACACGGTTTTAAAAATTGCAAAATGTTCTACTCACACGATTTTAAAAAGTGCAAAATTTTCTGCTTACACGGTTTTAAAAATTGCAAAATGTTCTATTTACATGCTTCTGAAAGGAGCATAACATTCTATTTACATTCTTTTATATAGTCGTGATTTTGTAATTTCTATTTGTAGATAGTGCATTTTGTGAAATGGCGTTAAATTGAGTTGATTCATGTTGATTCTTCACTGGCGATACATAACAATAATTTCTGATAATGACAGATACAACTGCTGCAGTGTCCTCTGACCACACAGCTACACGCTTCTGTCCACGCGTGTTCATCTCTATTTTTAAACACACAGTAATCAGCCGTTGCATGAGCCACATAAATACTGAGAAAGTATTGTAATGACTAATTACGATTTAATTAATAACTGCATTTATTTTTATTTTTATTTCCTACTAATTTTAACAATACCCAGTAATTAAACATTAAACGTCATCTCTTTGAAATTAAAAAGAATGGCTCACCTCAAAAATCCCATATTTAAAAAACCAAAAATTTTCAAAGTCGATCTCTGTACTCCGCAATTAATTTCATATTAGTTTTAATTGTAATTAATTCACTGATATTATTCACATAATCAAACCGCACTTGTAATTTAATTCATTTCCGGCCAATGGATTGATTTCTAACGTGAATTCACTGAACAATCTCACCCACTGTTCACTGCTACGTTTGCTGCTGCTGTTGCTCGTGTCGTCGCACTGAATTAGTACAAAGCTGGAGGAGAATCTCGGATGCAGGATCTTGGAACGGCGAGTGGCGAGATGCAGATGAGATTTTGTCTTTGTCCTCTCCACTCATCAGTCAGCAGCAGGGATGTGGATGTGCTACGCAATGAGCGTCCTCGAAGGCTGAGTGTAAATTAAAGATGCTTCGGAGAATTTGAATATTTTGAATTGATCTCAATTGGGATGAATCATCTCGAGTGAGTCCACTTGAACAGAGATGAAGATAGACTCATCATTCACTCCATTTCCTCCCGTCCCATCGCATCGCATCTCATCTCGTCAGCCTCGTCTCCATCTCACAACACGAAGCACCACTCACGCAGATCACAAAAACAATTCTGTCCAGGGGAAGATGCGGATCTACAGATTCAAATTTATGCACCGGCTCCAATTAAAATTGGAAAATGATTTATTCACAAATTTTCAAATTCTCCGAAAAACTCAGTTTCTGTATTTAAAGGCACAGCTCAATAAGAAGATTTTTGAAAATAGGCACGTGTCACTGGACTGGACAGCTGACAGAAGAGATTTAAAAACAAATGCGGAAGTCTCAGTCTGCGATGTGTCTTGAGATTTCCTGTGCAGATGAGATGCTACAGGAATTAAATCTGTCCGCACTGAAACTACGCACTGAATCTGTAGTCCAAGATTTTTTATGAATGATCGCAGAGCCGGAGACTGCGAGTAGTCAAGTGAACATCTTCTTTCTGCTTTCATCCCTCAGCCAGAAGAGATGAAGAGATGAATGAATGAGATGAGGGGGATGGACGGGAGGGAGATGAGGATGAAAGTGCAGCAAGGGATGCGGACGAGATCATCTCTGTCTCTCTATTCACATCTTCTGTTTTCCCAGGAGTGCATTTAACTTTCTCGTAACCCCTTCAGTATTAATGGATGTGAAGTGCATCCTCGATTTAAATTTCCCGCCAAACATATTGAGCGCGCTGTTAAATATTTAGAGAGGAAGTCATTTATCTAAATGAGTCATTCCTTTCCAGTCCAGATCCAGACTCGGGAATAACTTCCCTTGTAAGGGATCGTCCACAAATGATGTCATCCGTAGGATGGGTGGGCTTATAGGCAGCGGTGCTCACAGCACATACCATGCAAAACATAGCCGTTTACACAATGTTAAAGTAATGGCATGGGGGTGGGTGGGTCCTAGTAGAATTAAAATTCAGGTGACATTATTTATGGACCATCCCTAAGTATTTCTCAGTTTGCTCAGATTTTTTGGAGAGCAGATGCAGTAATAATTAAGTGATGAGTGGTGAATCGGTGGAGATGCGATGGTCTGTTTCTGTTTCTGTTTCATTTTCCTACCCCCTCCCTTCACCCTGTATGTTGGTACATACCTTCCTATTTAAATGCATTAAAGTGTAGAGCCTATGTGAGTGTGTGCGTGCTTGGGGATGCAGTCGCCTCAGTAAATAGAAAGAAATACGCAGCCCTTTTCCGTTCCTCACACTTTTTATTTGAGTGTCCCACGGTGCATCCTCCAGTTGCGTGACTTCAATTAACTGTGAAAAACTTTAACAGTTCAAGAAACCGTTTCCGCTTCGGAATCTTTTATTGAAGGATTTTGTCCAGATTTTCACATTTTCCGATCATGACCCTCCACTTCATCACGTGAGGGATGGTCCATAAATGATGCCACCCAAAATACTTTACTCCTTTACGACCGTTTTATACCCATAAGTCATCACTTTAACATAGCGTAAAAAGCTATTTTCAGCATATTCCCTCAACATCATTTATGAACGATCCCTTACCAGTTTTACACATTGAGACTCATTTTTTTAGTAATTCTAACGGTTTTGTTTAAAACAACAAAAACCATTCATTTTTTCTGCATCCGCATTCAGGGGTCGTTCATAACTGATCAATGTCCTCGAAAGTATGACTGCCTTTAAAACGTAAGATGTGAGCAGTATCCAACCAGTGACTCAGTACCTGTGACGTTATTTATGGCCATTCCCTTAGCCACTGAAATTACGTTTTCTCCCTTATGAAGAAACTAATGAACCAAAACACTTACATTCCAAAAATACTCATATCGTTTGTGAAGAACCAAAATGACTCATATCCATTTGTAGCTAAAAACAAAATCCACTATCTAGAAAAATATTAAAACATGTCTTGAATGAAAGCATTTAAATAAAATATTTTGCACTTCTAGAAACTTGTAAATACAATATTTTGCATTTTTCTTGAAAATGCAAATAGAATATTTTGCACTTTTAAAAAAACATGTAAATATAATATTTTACACTTTTCAAAAACTCGTAATTAACATTTGACGCCTCTGTCTCATTTTGTTTTTATGACATAGCTTATTTTGAATGTAGTTTAAAATGGATATGGGTCACTTTGGTTCTTCACAGACGATATATGTATGTAATAGTTGATATGACTTTTAGCGGAAGCAAATATGGAGCTTAAGTTGATGACGTCGCTGATGGATGACCCTTTGTGGAGTTTTAGGTAATTAGAGAATTAGGAAGAATAAGGTGCGCTGAAAGAGTCTTTGTGTAATAAAAATTGGAATAAAAATAAAAATGAGCGACATGACTTTTTTGGGATTTCTCCCTTTGTTTCTTTCTCCAGCTGCCCATTCCTCGTTTCCGACTCGGACAATTAGACGCAATGAATAAATTAACGGGAATAAAATAACTGCCACTGCACTGAACATTCAAGTGGAGTTTAGTGGAGAAATCATAAGTATCGGAATTTGTTGTGGATTTGTTTCAGCTGGTTCCTCGCTCCTATCAACGCCATCAAATTCCTCCCCCTTCAATTTCCATATCCTACAACTGCACACAACACAGAACACATAAGAAACTTGGCCACATGTTTCATACTTCTTGCCCCTTTTCCATTCCAGTACAATCCACACATTCCCAAGTCAGTTTCCCACTCAAGTATCATGCTCAGTGCCCCTCATTCCACAGGTAGAAAAGTCGGGGCTGAAAACAGAGGGGAATTAGCGCTACAGAACCAACTCGCCTTTTCACCACTCTTTCTTCCGTCCCTTCAGTCTTACAAGTTTTTTCACGCTTCCCATTAGTTTGAAAAAACTAACAAAAAAAATCTACAAGTCCAACATTTGTTTCTGTGTACTTGTGTCCATGTAAAACTTGGTCGCTATCTGTCTCACGAAAATCCTCTCTTCCTGTCTACGCTTTGGATTTGGATTTACTAAACTCCTCATCCTGAACCATGAGCGTACATACTGCATGTCAAAGAAGGCACCCGGATTCTCGTCCAGATTTAATGCTCAGATAATTTAACACTGGCCACGATGCTAATTTATCAACCAGGGGAATTACAGTCAGAGACAAAAGTCACTAAATTCACGATGCCCCGCAATGCAATGCAATTGAACGGAGAAAAGAATCAACGGCCAAGAATTTCAAAAGTTGCTCCGGAAGCAACGGGAAGAAACGGAAGCAGCTGACTGACGAGCAAATCTCAATCTAATCTCTACCTCCCATCTTCCCCCGATTATTAATTAGTCTATCAAATATCAAATTTATCATCTCTACAAATCAAAAATCAAACCGTCATTATCCCAAAGTCCCAAACATATTTCACCACGTTTTTCTGGACGTATTTTTTAGCTCATGATTTTCGGGGTTCCATATTATGGCGATCATTTTTGGTTTTCAGTCCTCAGAAATAACAAAAATAAAAATAAATTGTGATAAGGGATCGTCCATAAATTACGTCACAGGTGGGGTCCATAAGTACCTTTCAATTATCACCTTATACATTAAAGGTAGGCATTTACGAAATTGCTATAAGCTGATGACAGATGGATTCTAGCATAGAAATGCGAATACTTCGATGACATCATTTATGGACGACCCAAGATAAGAAACCGCCCCACCGTTTCAAATAGGAGGATCATTTTTGAAGCCAACGCGTACATAATACTCTAGGCTTACAGACTACTGTATTGTGCATCCTTTTTAATGAAATAAACTAAGGATCTTCCATAAATGACGTCATCCAATTGTCCCTACTTTAGGATCCACCCACCACCCCATACTATTAACTTTAAAAATGTGTAAGCGGCTACCTTTAACATGGCACTACTATCTGACTAGACCCACTACTACTCTACCGGACCGATGACATCATTTATGGACGATCCCTGACAGACAAACGGAAAATGAACTAAGCAAGCAGCTTTATCCAGGGATATTACCGATGACGACATTTGTGGACGACCCCTAATTATTATTTTTGTTAAAAAATACATTTTAAAATAGAGAAATGGAACTTTTGAGTTGTTCAACATGTTGGAAGTTTGTCTGTTTTTTGGAGGTGACAAAAATGTGTTGATTTCTTTAAAAGCTTTTCTCAGGCCAATTACTTGCATTTTGTAATCTGCATAAAATCAGGAGGGAAAATGCAGAAGGGGCTCAAAAAAAGCAGCTGAAAAAATGTAATTAGAAGGAAATGTGTTTTTGGAAGTAAATAAATAAATCTGGATTATGAATCTCTGTCATTTGACTTGACGACGTAATATGTTAAAAGCATAAAAGTATTTAATTGAAAATTTCCCAGAGAGGATCTCAAGTGGGAAGCAGAGCGGAACACGTCACGTGATCAACTTTCCTTCACTTCACTTCACTTTCGACGAGTTTATTAAAACAAAACAAAAGAAAGACGAAGAAAAAAAATGGATTTTAATCTCGTCCCCCATCATCACTTCACGTTCACAGATGCTCAAGATTTAATGACTTCCACCTCATGTCACGTCTTCGTAGTCTCCACTCAGTCACATAGTCATCACTCTCCTTTATGATTTTCAATAAGAATGTTATCTGTAATATTGCCTCACGTGAGAATCGTCAGTGAAGTCTCAAAATGACCCAAATATCCTTTTTTAGCTGAAAACATAAATTATTATGTACAGCTAATTTTAAAGCTCATAATTATATGATTCCAAAAAGCACAATTTACAAGTTTCAAAAACATGCTACATAGAATATTTTGTAATTTTAATTGTACCATGTGAACAGAGCATTTTAAAAATTTTAAAAACATTTTAATAGAACAATTTGTAGTTTTCAAAAACTACTAAATAGCACATTTTGCATGTTAAAAAAACATGTAAATAGCACATTTTGCACTTTAAAAAAAGATGCAAATATACAATATTTTGTACTTTACAAAAACATGCAAATAGCTCATTTTGCACTTTTAAAAAACATGCAAATATACACCTTTTTGCACTTTTCAAAACATGCAAACAGTATATTTTGCACCCTTTAAAAACACGTAAATAGACCACTTTGGAATTTACAAAACCTCGTAACTATACAATTTTACGCATCAATTCTGCTATTTATAGCATTTCTTGGCATATAGGTCATTTTAATTCCAGCCTAAAAAACTGTGCATGTTCCGTTTTGATTCTTCACTTAACTTTCCACGCGTCTCTGCCCTGATAATTGAACGACTGAGAATATTGTGATTATTTTTGTAATATTTTCAAAAGCGGAGGAAGTGTGCGCGGGGCTTTTAGTCGGAGACTTTATTTACTTTTCATTTCTTCAGCGGATGGCCCCTCGATTCATTTTTTATCCGTTTTTATTTTTATGCAATTCTATACTATGACATATGATGCAGTTTATTGTTTTGTGGACGTGGGAAGGAAAGACGCTCGACATTTTAAGGGAGAGGAAGTGTGCCTCGTAAAATGCGGAATGTGGACGGAGTCACTCACGCTGGACGCTGGAATCTTTGTCTCGAGTCCATCAGCTGAGGGATCGTCCATAAAGAACGTCATGGGTAGGATCAATATGGGTCACCTACTAGGCTACAGACGGCACACATTGTGTAAAAGATAACTGCATTTACGCAATAATTTTAGGCTCATGACAGTGTTTTACAAGTTTAGGATTTTTTGATGACGTCATTTGTGGAGAAACCCAACTATAAGAAAATAGGAAAATCCCCATAAGTGACACGTGCGTAAAAGCTAAAAGGAAGACTCAAGTAGAGGTTTGAATAATTCGTGGAGACAGTTGACAGAATAAGTTTTTTTAAATCCCTCTCATTTTCCCACGTTAATAAACTCCGAGGAAATGACTCATTTTTTATTAATTTTTTTCGAATTTTGAATTTAATTGACGAGTCCTACTGTCGTCGTCGTCGTCGTCGTTGTCAATTAAAAATATTTGGTGATGCTTCTTTGGAGTGGGAGTGGGAAGATGGCTTCGCTCTCATTCTCATCATTTCAAATTCATCTAATTACATATTTCATTTTGTACGTAGCTTTTAATTCCCGTCCTATCTTCCTATTGAACTGTGTACTTGTGATTTTTTGTAATTCAGTCATGTCCATTAAAGGCGGGTGAGTTTAAGTTGAGAATTTATTGAACGTTTGTGTGGGTTGCCCCTTATTTGAATCGCGTCCATTAAAGACGCCGAATCGAGTGAAACAATCGCAATTAATTAATTGTGTAATTACCTTAATAATTAATTTTATTATAAGCTGCATTTTTTTAACGCACCTTCGAACCTTGGAAATAAGTCAGAAATCCTTTCAAAAACGTAACATACAGAGGACAGGAGATTAAGGGTGATCTCATCTCTGAACGGGACTGTGTGAAGATTGAAGATGCGGATGCGGGGATACAAAATACATAGCTACACACTACACATTTGACAGATGCTTATTGGAAATATGTGAGGAGTCAAGTGGATCTCCAGTCTCGTCTTCTTCATCTGTAGTCATCACACAAAAACACAAGTGGAGATCCAAACCCTTTTTATCTTCCAGTTAGGGATCGTCCATAAATGATGTCACTAAAAATTTCCTCACTTTTTCCCCCATTGCATTATCCACCTCATAAATATCCAGCTTTAGCATATGCCATCAAAACTGAAACCGGAGTAGAGACCCACTGTGTTGGTATCCATGACATCATTTATGGAGAACCCCTTCCACAGATTGAAAATGACTGGACTGAAATGAAAAGGGAAAAGGGAGCTGGAGGAATGTGAAGTGCGGTGGTGATTGGTTCATTGGGCGAATTATCTAAATAAAAATAAAATATTCCGGCACTGAACATATTTCCCATTCACTCAATTCATCTCGAATCTCATCTCATCAAGAGAAGGACGAAAGGATGAAGATGAGATGCGAAGATGAGGGAGCACAAGTCTGGTGTAGGGATGGTGTGCGAGATGAGTGGGACAGCTGACTTGTCAAGATCCAGTTACACAGTTATCCATTTCCACACCCAACTTCATCTCACGCAACATCTCCATCATTCGCTGCACATTTCTCTCCACTGACCAAGTCACCCACTTCACATCTCATCAAACGCATCTTTCATCCCTCATCTCGACCACTTTTTACAAGTCAATCTTTCAATCTTCCCAGCACCACAATCTGCACCAGTCAATTCACTCTCTTTTATTTTCTTACACTAACTTACGTTAGCCCTTAGGGATCGTCCATACCTGACGTCATCGGTAAGGCAATTAAGGCTATAGTTATAGGTAATAATAACGAGCAATGCCCAACGTATGCGTAATGCTAAAGTAAAGACATGGGGCTGTGGATGCGTCCTAAAAGAACGATAATTTACGTCAAGTCATTTACAGACCATCCCCAAATGTGTTTAGCAAGCTTCCAATATTCCTATAGCTACAGAATCAATGCAATTTTTGAAACATATGTAAATACAGCATTTTGCACTTTTCCAATGCATGAAAATGGAACAATTTGCACATTTCAAAAATATGGAAATAGAACATTTTGCACTTTTTTAAAACTTGTAAAAATAGAACAATTTGAACCCCACAAAAACATGTAAACGAAACATTTTGCACTTTCTTAAAACCTGTAAATAAAACAATTTGCTCTTTTCGAAAGTACGTAAATAGAACAATTTGCACATTTCCAAAAGCACGTAAATAGAACAATTTGCACTTTTCAAAAAACATGTAAATAGAACATTTTGAACTTTTCAAAAAATCGTAAGTAGGGCATTGAAGACATGCCATATGCTAAAGAATATCCGTTTGCGCACTAATGCTAAAATGATGACATGGGATGGGTGCCCCCTACAAGAATAACAATTGGGACTACATCATCTATGAACCACCCCTTGCAGACAAACAGTAGAGTAACAAGAAAAAAGTGCTTTTCCACTGTCTCCACATCATCACCTTTGATTCAGTAAGATGCATCGCGTCCTCCGCTGAGCGAATAACTTGGCGAAAGGTGCACCTGTCTCTGCCTCATCTGGTGATGACCTTAAAATCGCTCATTAAAACGAATTTATTGATTGGGATTCGATTCGAATTCGAGTGGAAGAAGTTGTGGGGAGATGTGAAAAAAAATATTGACGAGATAATTGGTGCAATTAATCCCAAAAAACCAATCAGTCCCCAGGCAGAACATTATATACACTTTGCACAAATTAAAATGGGCTGGTGCATCTCCTTGTTTCATCTGTAAGTGATGCGGGGCAATAGGGTTCGTCCACAAATGATGTCAGATCAAAATATCACCATTTTTAGGAAGCACTGTCTACTGTCATGAGCTTAACCACTACGTAATCGGCTATCAGTATCAGCGACGTCCAAGTATCCATAAGCAAACCCCATTGATCCTATATACATGACGTCATTAATGGACGACCCCTCACAAAGAACCGGCTTTACGAACAGAAAGAAACAATTTAACAGTTTTTTTGTGGCGTTGAAATAATTCACACGTTATAAAAAAAGTCTCATCTTACAATTTTTACAAACAACGCACTGCCCCATCATCTCATCTTCTTCTAACAACTTTCACAAAATAATTCACGTCACACAGATTCGATTCAACTAATTACTCCCAATGATCATCATCATCCCCAATCGAGATCTCTCCAATTAAATGTTAATCATCTTCCCAAACATAACAAGACAACCACAAGATACACATCAACACTTGGCTCACGTAGTAAAATTCCCCCATTTTCAACAATAAAATTCTTGTTGACCCAGACTTAGAGATTAATTAAACAAAATAAATTAGCATACCTACATTACAGATTTACAGAATAATCAAAAGGAAGATGACACAGACGAGATTGAATATATTTTTTCTGAATTATTACGAGCGCAAGCGCTTCCGACGTTTTTGGTTTTATTTTTTAAAACGAGTTTCCATCATAAAATTAATCATTTACTTAACTGACAATGATATTTATTTTTTTTAGCATGTGTATAAGAAGAAGAGCGGCGGAGAACGAAACAATTTTTTTGGACCATTTTTTTCTGTCTTGTATTTAGTTGCGCACGAGATTAAAATAAAATATTACACGTTAATGACTCCCTTAAAATTAACATAATAATATATGTACATTTCAATATTCAATATCAATATCAATAGTCGTATGATACGTGGATTTAATAATTAAATAATTAAATAATTAATTAGTGGAATATTCATTTCGACACGGGGATAAAAAATAACGTATTTTTAAAGAGTGTCAATAAGTGCCTCTTAATCTTTTAACCATATTGACGACAATACCTTTTTTTCGAGATTACATTTTGACATTTTTTTTCAAGTAATTGTGATTAACTAATAATATCTTTCCAATGTTCCAATAATCGTAATATTTTTAGTAGTCAACTGAAACACAAAAGTCAAATTATTTTACGTAGATGCTCCAATTAATTCGACTCGGAAATTCTTCGCTTAACTAAATTGAACGACTGGGAGGAGAGTAAGGCTTCTGTCCGGAACCAGAGGGAGGAGGAGTCATCCTCGTCTTCCAATTTGGCCTCCAACAATCCCACCCCCACCCCCAGCCCCTCCTCCCCCTCCCTCCTAAAATTGATATCACTCTCATCGTCACCCCCACCATCCCCACAGCCGTCACCGTTGCTCAACACCCTCCCAACATTCTCACTATTGTCATCACAATTATCACAGGCAAAGGGTCCGTCGGTTACAACTGCGACCGGAACCGGAGGAGGGGGAATGTGTCGCTTATTCGTATTCGTAGCTACCTCATCACAGTTGGAGTTGGTATTGGTCTTGGAGTTGAGGAGGGACTGGGACTGGGGTGGGAGGGGCCTTTTGTGTTTGCCACTATGGGGGCGTCTCCGGCGGAGCCCCTCCTCCTCCTCATCCTCCTCCCCTTCATCCCCTCCGTCACTCTCACCAGGCTCTGCAGCTTCTCGGATTTGGGCCAAGCCGGCGGGAGGAGGCGGGACGTTGTGGATGTTCCAGCCAGAGCCACAACTACTATTTACAAAACTGTTTTTCCCGCCGCCACTGTCACTCCCTGTTTGGTTTCCTCCGCCTCCGCCCTCCGAAGATCCCGTTTCAGTTTCGGCTTCAGATTCCGACTGTGTGAACTCGACCGCCGTCGTCGTCGCCGCCACCACCTCATCCTCCGGGAGAATTGTTAAGCTGGAGAGATGTGAGGTGGGGGTGGTTGGGGTCTGGGTAGGGGTGGGGGTGGGAGTGACTTGGTCCGCATCCGGGTGATTTTCTAAACTATCCAGAGATTTACTCTGCGGGAATCTATTGTTGAGTTGCATTTCCATTAAGCTGATTTTCCGGACGACGTCCGCAATGGTGTCGTCCATCTTGTCTTCGTCGGTGGTGGGGTAGTTGTCGACGTGGGGGAGTTCAAGGATGGCGAAGGAATTATTGTCGTCCGTACTACTGCTGCTGCTATCCTTGGCTGAAGGCAGAATTGGCAAGAGGAGGTTGGTGGTGGTGGAGCTCTGGGTGGGACTCGGGTTCCCCCGCCCAGACTCGCAAATACTTTTTCTTCTTTCGTAGGCGTTGATCTGCATCTCCACTTCGCTCATGCAGTGGTTGGGCGTGAGGGCTTGGGAGGGGACGATGAGTGGGAGGCCCAGACCCGCCGTCGTTGTCATCGTCGTCGGACTGGAACCGTCGCGTGGGGAGCCGGAAACGGAAATAGTGGGGTTATTCATGTTGGCCACGTTCCCATGTCTCAACCCTGCGGAATTGCTCTCTGGACCCAACGCCGCGGGATGAAACACGTTCCCCTGCTCCACACGACCCACCCGCCTCTTCCGGGACTTCAAACTCCCGTCCTTCCCCTCACTGAACACGAAGGAGGAGAGGAGGGGGAGGCGGAGCGGTGGACTGGGCGTGATTGAGGGGCGGGGTCCAAACTCAAGCTCTAAATTCAACGAATTCGTCAACCAACGTGGGTCAATTTCCTCAGATTCTGAATAAGTCTTTTTCTTCCAGCCACTTAAAAAGCGATTTTGAGCTCGTCCGTGCTGAATCTCGCCGATCGGCACCGAATTCCCTCCCGCAACCTCCAAGTGCTCTAAGTCCGTGAAGGAGGCACGCAGCCAGGACTGTGGTGTCAAAATCGGCATTAAAATAATTTTGAATATTTTCACACACGTGATTACAAAAAGGGCTGAGTAGATAGGCGCTAATTACCTGCATGTTGTTGTCCATTGTTTTGGGGGTGGACGAAACGTTGGTGATGCTCGAAATTTGGTCCAGTCCGCCGTCAAGACTTAAACTTAAATCATTTCTGAAGAGCTGATGATGCGTTTCCTCGGTGAGTTCCTCCGCCATTTCACAACTGTCACTTGGACTTGGGGGCCAGCTACAAATTAAATTAATTCATTCAAAAATAATGTTTTAAGAATTTAAATTCCGACATTATTTGTGGTGCCTCCCGAATAAATTGAATCAACAATGAATTATATTTCGTCTGTGAAGAACCAAAATGACCAATCTCCATTTGTAGCTAAAAATAATATCAGCTATCTACAAAAATATTGATACGTGACTTGAGAGCATTTAAACAAAACATTTTGCACTTTTCAAAAACATGTAAATAGAACATTTTACACTTTTTAAAAACATAAAATTAGATCATTTTGCACCTTTTCGAAACCATGGAATTAGAACATTTTGCACCTTTTCAAAACATGGAATTAGAAAATTTTGCACCTTTTCGAAAACATGGAATTAGAACATTTTGCATCTTTTCGAAAACATGGAATTAGAACATTTTGCAACTTTTCGAAAACATGGAATTAAAACATTTTGACCTTTTCGAAACCATGGAATTAGAAAATTTTGCACCTTTTCGAAAACATGGAATTAGAACATTTTGCACCTTTTCAAAACATGGAATTAGAAAATTTTGCACCTTTTCGAAAACATGGAATTAGAACATTTTGCACCTTTTCAAAACATGGAATTAGAAAATTTTGCACCTTTTCGAAACCATGGAATTAGAACATTTTGCACCTTTTTAAAACATGGAATTAGAACATTTTGCACCTTTTCAAAACATGGAATTAGAACATTTTGACCTTTTCGAAAACATGGAATTAGAACATTTTGCACCTTTTCGAAACCATGGAATTAGAAAATTTTGCACCTTTTCAAAAACATGGAATTAGAAAATTTCGCACCTTTTTGAAAACTTGGAATTAGAAAATTTTGCACTTTTCAAGTTGTCCTAATCAACATTTTACGCATGTTTCTCATTTCGTTTTTATGACATACCTCATTCTGATTGTAGCTCAAATTGGATAAGGGTCATTTTGGTTCTTCACACAAAATAATTAACGTTAAAACATAAATGAATGAATAATTCAAAATATTTATTAAAAATTTCAATAACAAAATACCCGGGTATAGTGAGTCTGGAAGTGAGGACACTGTGAAGATTGGGGAGCGTAGCTCGGAGGTCGGGAGTAGAAAGGCCACAGTACCAGCGGAGCTGTGCAATATTTTTATTGAGGAGATAAACTGCGTATTTGGAGTAGACGTCCTCCCTCCCTCGGAAGTAGAGCGGGAATTCTCTCTCCTTATTCGGGATCTGCATCGTGATGTGATCAATTATGCGGGAGCGGGAGCCAAAATGACGGATCGGGTAGCGGAGGGGGATTTCCAGGAAGAAGCTGAGCATCGCCACTAAATGAGCTGTGTAGCCAAGAGCCACCGAGATTTGTGAGCCACTCTCATTTCCGTAGTCTTCCGCATTTGGGAGCTGAACTTCGCTTATTGAGTACCGCTTTGAACCTCCCACCTGAACAAATTATGAGACACATTTTCATTAAAAAACCTGGTGGAATTTTTTCACTTTTCAACAAGGCCGGACAAAGGAATTTTATTTAGGCAGCGCTTCCATACAAAAACAACTATTTTGATTTTGTTGATCATTTTTTTTGGTAAAGCAAAATGTTGAATTTACATGTTTTAAAACAGTGCAAAATTTTCGACTTACTTGATTCACAAAATTGCAAAATGTTCCATTTACATGTTTTTGAAATGTTCAAAAAAATTAATTTGCATGTTTTTGAAAAGTCAAAATATTCTTTTTACAAATTTTTGAATACTGCAAAATGTTCTATTTACATGTTTTCAGAAAAGTGCAAAATGTTTTATTTCGATGTTTTTGAAATGTGGAAAACAATTTATTTGCATATTTTTGAAATGTACAAAAAAATTTATTTCCATGTTTTTGGAAAGTCGAAACATTCTTTTTGCATGTTTTTAAAAACTGCAAAATGTTCCATTTACATGTTTGGAAAAATTCAAGCAACGTGTGCTGCCTATGCGCTGGCCACATTATCCAGCCCTGCTTTTCAAATAAAACATAGTAAGTAACAAGGCTAAAACTAATTAATTAATTGCGGAGTTGACTTACAAGCTGAAGGGGATAAATGAGGAGTAGTTCCGAGATTAATTGTTTTTTCCTTAAATTAAGTTGATTTCTTTTTTCTCCTAAACTAATTTTCTTAGTCTTGACGAGTGCTTTGAATTCCCTGAGTCGATCGCTCTCCCGTCCCAAGTAATGGATCTGTCCCATGAGGTCCGTGGAGGCGTCGTCCAAACTTATTGTCTTTTTCTTGAGACGATGCACCCTCCCCTCGCACCGCCCCCGCTCATCCTTTAACATCTTCACCCGGAGCTGCATCCTCTCAATTTCTTCCTTTAACTTTAATTTACGTCTCCCCTGCTGAACTCGCAGCAGGGCTCGACCACTCAGCTGTACATTTGAAGGGTTGATCGAGAACTGAGAGATTGACTTGGGGAGGGACGAGGACAAATTGTGTGTGAGGGAGGAGTGAACCGGGGACATGTTCGGCGGAGTCGAGTCGCTCTCCGCGGAGTAACCGTACAGACTAATGTGGTATCTCAGTCGTCGTCCCAATTCAATCTGCAAAAATAACAAAATAATTAGTTCAAAATTTGCATAGTTTCTAGAATAAGTTTTGTACCAAGAAAGCGACGTACCTCTTCCAAGACAGATCTTTGTATTCTATGAAGTGCCGTGAGAGACTTGACAGTGTAGGAATGTTTAGCTAGCTCATTGATTTTCGGGAAAAAATACGAAACAAATCTTTCGGGTCTCCCTTGCTCAACGATGTAGGAATGAAGATCTGTAAAATATCCGAAAGGCATCCGGAAGATGATTGACTTTGGTCTAAAATCCAAACTTCTCCAGTCCCCACCTTTCGTCCCTAGGTAATGAAGTCCCCTCATGAAAACTCCCCAGGACACGAGGGGACAACTCCCGTCCGCCGTTGACCAAATCCGAATGACGAAACTGGGAGCAGAGAGCGGAACATAGTTTGGGATTTGACGAGGTTCGATCTCTTTCCATGACACGATTGAGCCGGTGATTAGGATCTTCTCACTGGTCAGGAATGGGGCGGACATGGGGGTGAGATGCAGTGTGTAGTAGACTCGGTCATTCTCGACGGCAGTCTGCAGATTTATTCCTATCACTTGAATTAAATTCCTCAGTCGAACCTGGTCAAAAGAAAATCAAAAAAGAAAACCATAATTGGGATTAGAACATTTTGCACCTTTTCGAAAACATGGAATTAGAGAATTCTGCACCTTTTTGAAAACATTTACATAGATAGGGCATTTTTGTCTTTTCAAAAAATATCACACACAATGTAATGTAAATTCAACATGATGCGTAAGTACAACTCGACACTGATACCGATGCAGAAAATCAAAAATATAATTTAAATGGGTGGCAACGTCAAATGTGTGTCAAATGACGTGTGTCAAAATTAAAAGTCGAAATAATCAAGAAACTGGATTAGTGATATTTTTTAACAGTGAATTTTAGCTGAGAAATCCCAAGTGAAAAATCGCCGTTTCGACAGAAAATATCGAGCAAGTCAAATATATTAATGATTAGATATTAGATTGATTAGTTTGTGTAAGTATTTTGTAAAATTTGTGGTGGTTTTGATTTATTACCTGCTGACTTGTTAGCGGAATCCAATCTGGGAAGCGAGGATCGGATCTTTGATAGATTAGAAATGACATTGTCAACTGACTGGAATATGAAAAGGATTGAACATGAAAGAGATGGAGAGTTGAGAGAGAAGAGCACTTAACTTAATTAAATTATTTTGTGTAGATAAATATTTTTTTCGAGAGCGAGGAATTTTTTTTTATTTATCCAGAGAATTAGAAATGCTACACCTGGAATTTACATTTCAAATCTCCCTCTCCACTTCCACCTGACACGAGCCTCCCATCCACAATTCACTTCGCAGACAGCGGCACAGATCACATTACGGGGTCCGTCAACAAACAATGTCATGGGTAGGGTGGGTGGGTCTAGTGAGAATGACATCCCATGTTCAAGATAGCCGTTGACTAATTTAATAACGTAATGTTAAAGTGACAACTTCGATGTGGGTGAGCCTTAGGAGAAAAGCAGTCGGATAACATTATTTACGGACCACCCCTGATTCCCAATTTCCCCCTCCTCACTCGCACTCCACAGACAGAGACAGATATAACTCTTTTAACAGACTTTTAATATTTAATTTAATTACTTAACTGTAACTGGTCCTCCCTCATTTATTGACTCCTTTACTTTTCCCATTTACAAGTACAACAACTTTTACTATTTTATTTACACATCGCCAATCCCACACAAGACACATTCCGCAGACTCAGCAACTCGCTATCAGTCAACCAGCAACTCCAATTCTGTCTCTGTTTCCGTTAAATCCAATCAGTTTATTTATCATTAGCGAAGAATCAGAATTACTCATTTATAGTTTGACCTAGAATTAAAATAAGCTATTTTAAATAAATTATATATGAGATTGATGTTAATGGAGTCGTCCATAAATGATGTCATCAAAATATCCCCATTTCTAGGACCTATAACCCCCCCCCCCGCTGTGACCAGCTTCAGCATTGTGTATGCTAAATAGGATGTCTACAGTCTACAATATTTAAGTAGATCCATTGAACCCACCCATGATGTCATTTGTGGACGATCCCTAAAATGTTAGACACGAGTTTTTGTAAAATCTTTCGTTAATATAATATATAACATACTAATTAAGTTAAACATAGCATGCTATTTAAAGATGCAAAATATTCTATTTCAAAGTAATTGCTTTTTGAAAAATGCGAAAAATTTACACGCTTTTGAAAAGTGCAAAATGTTCTATTTATAGTTTATGAAAAGTACAAAATATTTCATTTCCATTGTTTTGAAAACTGCAAAATCTACAATTTTCTTTGTTTTCCAATTAAAAGTGCAAAATGTTCTATTTACCTTCATGATCATGACTCATGATACTTATATTGTTTGTAGATATTTTAATTTGTTTTTAGCAAAAAACGTAAATGGGTAATTTTGTCTCTTCGCAGCTTTAGAAGATATTATGTGTCAACTTACTTGAGTAACTGCGACACTTATAAACTTAACCTACATAAAGCATACAGTTATCGTGGTATGGCCAAGTTCATTAATGTGCTGTGATACTCTTACATTTATAGAAACCAACTAAAGACGCAAACCACGTGCAAAAAATCCGTATGTAACACATATGTTAATGCAATTAGATATGAGACCAAAGCTCTCTGCTTACCATACCCACCTAATTAATTATGTATGAAAAGAAAACATTGTTTTTTTTAGTACATTATGCAACGCAATCATCCTGAGTAAGGAAATCGATCCAATAATCCTTCATATCTACGTAGACGTATGGCTTCATTAGTTGATAACTTCCTTTTTTGATGGTTCACTACTTCACTAGACTAGACACACTCTGTTTTGAGACTAATTTCACGCCTGTCATCACAATTATTATGAAACACGCAATATCAATTTATAACCAGTAACCACTGCTGCAAGAAGGACGAGTAATCACATTGAAAGTCATTGACTTTCTCCTATTTTTGCCAACTGCTTTATGACACGCAATGATTTTACAATGTTTTTTTTTAGTTATGGGCGTTCATTATATTCATGACATCTATTGCATATTGAATTCCACAACCGCCAACCCGAACCGATACCGGTACCGACCACCGCACACTATTGACTGTAATTATTATAATTATTGTTAATTATACTTTATGACACTCCTAATAGATAATTTACATAATTCTGAATTTATTCCTTTTTTCCGTTAAAGGATACAACATATCGACACTTATTCACAATTTCAATTAAGTAACTTGAAAACTACAGTTTACGACTACAACCTCACAACCTACACTGTTTTTTTTTGTTGGTTTCTGCCTACTACATGTCACAATAATTATTGAAAATTAGAATTTTAAAGATTTAATTCTACATTGATTTTAAGTTTCACGTTTGAGCTGCTGCTCCTGGTGGTGGTGGAGTATAAAATACTAAATAATGTATGTAGATAGCACTAATTAAAATAGGGCAATTTAAAGACTGGATTTCCATCCCAATTTGTTCGCATTTTTGGAATTGATGTGTGAATCAGGAACGAGAGACGACAGAATGATGGTAATGACAAAGAGGATGGCAAAAGAAGCTGCCGCTTAGGTTTTATGGTGGTTATTCGATGCGTGGATCAAGTTCTTTTTTCGGGGTCATTTTCTTCATCATTTATTGCCACAGCAGACTAAATGAAAGAAATAGCAAAAATACAAATCAATACAATTTTGTTACAAACAACTAACATACAACAACACACACTGCATGACACCTGAACTTAAAAATATAGCAATTATGTACAAGACATCAGCAGATAATGGGCTTGTCGGTGTCGATGGAACAAAACTGAAGGCAGCTTTAACTAAAACGAAAAGTAAACGAAAACTGCCACTCGGTCTCATCCCAAATAACTTGCTACATTCTGCCAAAATATTGTACTGACTAGTGAGTGTAACTAGTATAATCGTACTAAAAAATTTTAACCAGCACTGGAAACTGGAACTAAACGGCACTTACTACTGTTAACTGTGCTCACTCACATCCTACTCGAATTTAATGTATGTAATTAAATCGAACGAAGGTAGAAAATAATTAGCTGACTGACGATTGACGATGAGATGGTTGATCGTTACTAATTACTATATTATCTAATTAGACGGCGTGTGTACTTACCTAAGCAAAGTAAGAGGTGGCATTCCAGGTTCTGGTCCTCGTTTGAAGCCTGCACAAAGCAAGAAATTCATAACAATTAATAAATGCTTATTACAAAAATATACTGAATTTAGAGAAAGATAGTTGATACTGTTAGGAATGAATGTTGCATCTTAAATGTGACAAAGAATGCAAATTAGGATTATTACCCAAATAAATGATGGCAGGTAGATATCCGTATTGGAAAACAGTTTGAGCCACGGTCGTGACGACGGCCAAACGAGCTTTTGCATCTTTGCTCAAACCCATTTTGTACTTCTTTTGTCTAAATTAAATCGCTTCAACTGTCTGTCTTGTTCAGTGAACGTGTTTAGAGTGAAGTTTTCCTTTGAGTCAAGTCACCAGTTGCGAATTGCACGTAATCCAAATCTCTGCATACAAAAGAAAAAATATTAAATATGAAAAGTCATTTTTGGTATTAATATACATTTAAAAGTTACTTAGAATAACCCATAATTCCACTATTCATATCGTGAGGTAGGGATCAAAATGTTGTATGAACAATTGGTTGAATAGTGAATAGGGTCATGGGTCACATGCGAACACATCACCTTACACCTTAGGCAATACTAAATAATTAATTCGGATGAACTCACAACCAATCGAAATTAATTTTTAATGTAAAACCGGCAAATCGAACATACAGAATAGAATACTCACTACACACTAGCAGTCAGTCAATACAATAAATTCAGGTGTCGTTAACTATACAGCCAGGGATATGGTGACGGAATCAGATATCCTGTGTATCGCAGTTAATTTTGAGATAATTATATAGTAATTGAGTAATTAACAATCGATGATCAGTTAAGTAAAAGAGAAATGCAGAAAATTTGAAATTGAAAGAAAAGGTTTTGAATGTTACATACTTAAGTTGCAGTTTGCAGTACGTACAATTTGGAATTGTTTGTAGAGAGATACAAAATCATTTACCAGTGATTTAGGACCCAAAACTATTTAATTATTGTGTAACTTACAAGTTAGTTAATTGTTACAATTTACAACTTACCTTTTATGCAGCAATAGCTGAAGAGTGAAGAGGAGAATGACGAAACTCGTGTTACACTACATTAAAACTTCCCATGCTAAATAAATCTGGAAAATACCTGAGGACAAACTCTCAAAGATTAGCGCCTTCAAGTGTCAGGGTCGGTCCACCAATTCATTTCCATCCAAATCATTGAATTTATTCAAACACTGCAGAAGTGCAGACTACAGTTGTTGCAGTTGCTGCTTGGGGGGTTGTCCACCAATGACGGCTAGGGAAAAGGCATATTTTTTACCCCTTCCCTTCTCTTTCCTAGTTCTAGTTTAGCACGTCCACAATGTAGCGTCATATAATTACGAATACGAAGTTTACTTGGGTCGTTTCCCCCTTCTTTCTCACTAAATCTTAACGTCATTGCAGGACGCCCCCTCACTGCTTTCTGCCTCCTCTGCTCTGCACTGCAACCTGCAACTGCAGGCATTAGGCTAAAAAAATACTACAAAACTACAAAATGTAAATAGTGCTCACTGCTCAGTTCAGTTTGTATTTAGTGTGTGCTGTAGTCATGTTTCTATCAGTCTATTCGTTTAGGGGCCATGTACAAATTACGTCAACACTTAGGGGGGGGGGATCAGGCGATTTTAGTAAAAATGTTGACCAAATTGTTGACCAAGGAGCCTAGGGGGGGGGGGGGGGGGGCTCGTAGCTAGTTTGACGTCAACATTTGTGAACAGCTTTTTTTCGTCATATGCTTTTAGAATACGCGAATTTAAAAAAAAACGACCAAATTCAGTTTGTTTAAAAATACTTCAACTATGTAGTTGGCGCAACGTCATTATGTTGAGTCAACAATTGGGGGGGGGGGGGGTGTATCCAAGAAATGTTGACTAAATGTTGACCAGCAAGCCTAGGGGGGGGGGAGTCGGAAATCTGGATTTTTGTGTTGACGTAATTTGTACATGGCCCCTTATAAGATGAATTGTATTACACTTGATTAGTTCTTTTAAGTGATGGGTAATTTTTGTATAAGTTGCTTAATGCTGTGTTATGTAGTAAAATATTCTGGACAATCTTGTCAGCTTGTTCAAAGCTCCAAGAATAATGAAACAAAACACTTTTCTACATGATTTGACGTCCACGAATCACGTTAAGACAGCGTGGGCCCAGTGGGTTTTCCGCGAATATCTTCCAAACTTGTATGTGGCCGTACCAACTCCTTCATTTTCTGCGGAAATCACAAGCAAGAAATATTTTTATTAATTTACATAATATGACATGATATTCACATAATCTATGTATAGATTAAGCGTACTAACAAATAAACCATCTCCCTCAAATCAGTGTAAATGGCGTACCGTTTTGCAATCGCTGGGAGTTTTAACCCACAAGTAGGTAGCGCCATATATTATGCCCAAAATAAATATGACCAATCGCAATCGTCGAATGTGATAACAGAAATTTATTACAGAAAGGTGTAATACAATTCATCTTATGAAACATTACACAGTTACTGCTGCAGAAGCAGACGTGGCTAACATATACCCACTAATCAGTGCAAGTCAATCGGTCCCTAATGAGCCCTTAAAAGAAAGTGACCGAGGACCCAAACGTACCTTTCTTTTTGGCCTCATTTGAGCCTCCGTATTATTTAACACAGGCCGTCCTGAGCTTGTCTCAAAAGTATAGAACTGACCGGACCCCTGGTCAGTGCAATCGGTCCTACCGGTCACCGGCTCCGTGTCTTACACTGCCACTAATACTAAAAAAAGTAAAAGTAAAGATTACACAAAACAACAACATACATTCTTAAATTATACATGCAAATTGTGCGCACATGCGTTAAACGTTAATTTTAGAAGTTTTTGAAAAAAGAAAATGTTCTATTTACATATTTTGAAAAAGTGCACAGTATTTTATTTAAAAGTTTTTGAAAAGCGTTAGATGTTCTATTTACATATGTATTTTGAAAAAGTGAAAAATATTCTATTTACATGTTTTTGAAAAGTGCAAAATGTTCTATTTACATATTTTGAAAAAGTGCAAAATGTTCTATTTACATGTCTTTTGAAAAGTGCAAAATGTTCTATTTACATGTTTTTTAAAAGTGCTCAATATTCTATTTAAATGCTTTCAGGACGTGTTTCAATATTTGTGTAGATAGTGGATATTGTTTTTAGCTACAAATGAATATGGGTCATTTTGGTTCTTCACAGACGATATGCTTAACACCGCATTGCAACTACATAAATGTGATTAACAAAGTCGCAACATTTCTAACTACAAAATCAATGAAAATCAGCGTGGACATTCTTTCCATCGTGTGAAAGGCGCCCACTTGTATCCCAATGTTTGAAATCGACGCTATTTCCCGGGAAATTTCAGGGATAAACGTATCCACCTGCACTACGTGTGGTTGTGGAATCACTCGCTTCCCCCAGCGAAGTTTTTGTTTACGCTCCTTGTTGTTGTTGATATGTGACAGTTTGACTGAGACGAGGAGGATGACGTTTTTGTACTCCTTGACCAGCGCCGGGATTTGGAAAGCCTTCTCGTAGAAGACTACATAGAAGAAGGTGTACGTGAGTCCAAAGAGCCCATTGAAAGAGGCGATGAGTGGCTGCTCGTCATGGAACTTTATGGCAAAGAACAGTCCACTGATTGAGATGGACAGCAACATGATCTTCGTGGCAAAGATCATCTTGGAGTTGCTTTGGTTGAAGAGACAAATCAAGATTTTTATTTTACGGCAGCTTCTCAACGCTTTTCCAAGACTTTCCTTCCCTGTTGAGCGCTCGTTTCCCGCCCTGCAAATTTAAATTTTAATGTTACAAAATTCACAAAGATATATTTCCTAAATTTTTAATAAGGGATCGTCCATAAATGATGTCATCGAAAAATCTCAATTTCTATAGAACCTCCCACCTGGCATCACCTTAGAAATTGCCTAAATGGCCATCTCTAGTAGTTATATTGTCTGTGAAGAACCAAAATAACCAATATCCAATTTAAGCTAGAATCAAAATGAGCTATGTCGTAAAAACAAAAAATGAGAAACATACGTGAAATGTTAATTAGGAGTTTTTGAAAAGTGCAAAATATTCTATTTACATATTTTCTTAAAGTGTAAAATGTTCTATTTGCATGTTTTTAAAAGTGCAAAATGTTCTATTTACATGTTTTTGAAAATTTGCACAATTTTCAAATTACACGTTTTTGAAAAGGTGCAAAATGATCAAATTCCATGTTTTTGAAAAGTGTAAAATGTTCTATTTCCATGTTTTTTAAAAGGGCAAAACGTTCTATTTAAATGGTTTCAAGACATATTTCACTATTTTTGTAGATAGTGGATATTGGTTTTATCTAAAACTGAATATATAGGCCATTTTAGCTCTTTAAAAACAATATGGGATTATCAGTGACAAGGTAGATCTACTGACCCTACTTATGACGTCATTAGTGGACGATCCCTAACTGTAGAAATTAAACAGAACGTACGATTTCAATTTGCGCGTGTCATTTTTAAGCATGGAGCTGCAGTTCTGAAGGAACACCAACTGGATGTACGCATAGATGAATGTGCTTGAGGACATAAAAATAATCATGCTAAACTCAAGGCATCCAAATAGAACGTAACCCCCCACCCCGACATCTTTTGTTGTTGCCCCTATTATGTGGTAGTACAGTTGGGGCCTGGTGGGGTCACTCAAAATGAACGGAACCACCACAAGAATGACAGCAATCCACAATTCAGGAAGGAGCTGAATGAGTGCCTCCTGCAAGGTGCAGTTACAAAGGTCAAAGGGCGTTGACCTTTGGTCGTCGTCGTAGTCGTCGTCAGCTGACTCCACATTTCCCATAGCACCGTTCCAGACGACAATGATGTCGTTGGAATGTCGACGATACTCGTAGATGAGGTACACGGTGAACGCATTGAGGAGGCTGAATATGAAGTGAACCGAGAGATGACCCAAATTAAGGTCCTCAGGACGAGGCTGACAAATTTGGAGCCCAAATTGGACCCACAAGTAAATTGTACGGAAGACAAACGAAACTCCAAGAAAATGCCACACAATGTATTTCCACAGAGACGCCCACCTCCGAATTTTTCCCGTCTTTGGGATGAAGTCAAATGGGATGAGGGCCAATTTTGAAAGCAATTTGAGCGCCACCAAGTTTGCTTCATCGTGATGAAACATCATCTTAAATAGGTCTAAATTTTTTATGAAAAAGAGAAGTTAATTTTGTGACTTTTTAAAAAATAATTCTCATGTGTTTGGGTTGGAAATTTTGAAAATGGAATATAGTGTATTTAATGGGAAGAAGCCACCTAGGAACTAAATTGTGTGGTTCTGGAGCATTTGGAGTTGTTGGGCTATGGTTGTTCCACATCTAGCCACGCAGAGAATTTAGAAAAAGAAAATGTGTCCAAATCTGGTCTGCTACGAGAAAATTACTTTTTGTTGACCATAACTTTCTTTAAATTATTAATCGTGGCTTTTATAAGTTTTAGCGACAATTAAGTAGTGGATTCGTATATTTAAGTTTAACCTGTTATTTAAGGAATATTAAATTATTCTTACATGGAAAAACAAAATGTATTTCATTATGTGAAGAGTTTTTTGGCAAAACGGGATAAGTCCATTTTTTTCAAAAATGAGATTATTTGTGTTATTTGTTCTATTCAACTAGATACATTACTGTGTTGAATGGTAAAGGTCAAAGTTCAACAAAACTAATTTTTTAAAATAGTCCAAATTCTGTTTTTTGGCAAAACGGGATAAGTCCATTAAATTTTTTTTGGCAAAATGGGATGAGTCCACCTAAAACCTGTATTTCTAATTCAAATTTGGTTTTTGAGTGTTTTCGTAGTTTGTAGAAGATAATTGCCTTGCGTTAACGTTTTTATGCAAAGAAAAATAAAAAGTTAGAAAAAAGTTAAAATTTCATGTCACGGACTTTTTTCCCATGTTAAGTTATTGATTTTTTGGCAAAACGGGATAAGTCCACAAATTAAAATTTTTGAAAATTTTCTAAAAAATTCCAGAGTTCGTCTAGAATTATGAAACTACTTGTAATTACGCTCCTTTAGATGCATTACCTGTAGAAAAAAATTGAGTTACAAAAACTCAACCTGTCACCAGTTATTCGTTTTTCGTTGTTCCTGTAAAATTTGCTTTGATGGACTTGACTTATCCCGTTTTGCCAAAAAACTCTTCATGTTGTATCTAGACTACATTTTCTCTTGAAATCAATTATTAAGTACAAATTCATAACATAACTGTCCGTCACGCGGCCTAAAATGTGTCCAAATCTGTTCTACTAGGAGAAAATTTATTTTCGTTGATTTTGTTCCTGCCAGTTTTCTATTAAGTATTCATTTCGTCTTTCATTTGCGACTTTTGTACTTATAAGCAGAGGCTATATTATGAGCGTCACAATCAAAAGTAGGTTATAAAATTATCCAAGAAAGCTACTGCGAGTCTTGCAGAAGTCTATAGACACATAATGCTAAACAATTATCCAAAAATAATACTTTTAATAGCGCTCAAAATTGAACAAAGTCACAGATCAATAAAAAGGTTGGACTGCAAATATAACTCGTCGTCAGTTTTACCGGTAAAGTATTCGGTATATTTAATTGGCGATTTTGTATTAGGGTTCGGACATAAATGGCACCACCTACTTTGAGGGTGGGAAAAATAGGACACCCCATGTTAAAGATAGCCATTTACGCAATGCTTAAGAGGGTGGCAAGGAGGTGTGGGTCCAATAATGTAGTAAATGTGGGTGGCCTCATTTGTGTTCGACCCCTAAGGCCATAAGCCCTAAGGTATAGTGTAACTCGTTCATTTTCAAAACCACGCGCTCTCTGTTGTATGTTTTAATTGTCATCCTTGAATATACTTGCTCTTTGTTGTACTTTATTTCAAGCAGATGTGATGTAAACCCTGAGCTACATGTGGCTTATAAAAAGGCGGGAAATGTGTTTCAAGGAATATGCACTAGAGGGCGCAACACGTTCTGATTGAGGAGAGGAGGGAAATTTGAGTTTATTCCATTGTTCCTAGCTACGGTTTGAGCAGTATGCTTTCTGATTATGTTTTTTTTTAAACAAATGTTTTGTTAATTTATAATTATTTTTTACAAAAACTGATCTCGAAATTTTTTATAAATATTGATGTTATTTACCAAGTAGGTTTAAGGAGAGGCGCTTGGGTTCTGCTTTTAATTTGGCTTGTGCTGTAGCCTGCATCTGAATTAATTATATTTGTATTCTTATTAATCGTAAGAAAAAAGTATACTGTGCAAGGATTTGCATTTTAAATATTTGCTTAAGAAAAGGAGACGTAATTGCTTTCAAAAGATTTTGTAAAAAAAGCGGGAAACGAAAAACATTATGAATTCCTTAGATGTGTTCAGAGAGTTTGTTGCTGGCGCCGGCGCAGGTTAGTCAGTAATATTAAGTACGTAATTTAATTCTTTTCAATATAATTATTATGTGCTTTGCTATCTGGGAAAAAACGTTGATAATTATAGGTATTATGAGTCAGGCGAAAAATGTGTTCGTTTGTTTGGCAGGGATGGCGGGTGTGCTGCTGAGCCACCCTTTAGACACGATCAAGGTGCATCAGCAGGTGACAGGACTCAGGATGGGCCAAGCGTCCACCTTCATTATCAACGCACACGGATTTCGTGGCAAGTCTCGCCTCATTTTAAAAATGCTCGCAAAAGCTTTCAGTAATAATTACAACAAAATTACATAGCTCAAAATTATGCAACAGAAGAAGAAAAAAGAAACCAAAAAAATTGTGAGCGAATCATTTAAATTTTGAATGAATTTACAAAAATTAGGATTTTTTCGCGGGGTGAGCGTTCCATTCTTTACCTACGGAGGCGTCTTCCCAGTTTATTTCATCACCTTCTCATCAATTCTTAGTTACCTAACTTGTCATGATTCTCAAAGATGCTTTGGAGGAAGTTCCGTAAGAGACAAACAAAAATCAGTTTTCTTTTACTTTTTTTTGTCCATTACAGGGTGGGCCATTTATTCCGCGGGATTGTAGCAGGCTATAAAATCCAAGTTTATTATTTGAATATAACCAACAATATACCAAAATAAAGACAATTTCTAGGAAATTTGTTTGACACCTCATCAAATAAAATCGGCCAAGAATTGGTTACAAAATGGCCTAACGCCTAACTAACAAAAAAGAGAGAGAGAGAGAGAGTAAACTTTATTTACACTGTTACCTTTTACGGTAATTGCCTCAAAGACACAGTAAAAATACAAACAGAGTTTTCAATATAAAATTTATATTTATGGTTACAGTTTTTAGATTTTTTGGTCAATCCTAAAATTATGCTTTAACAACTTTGATTTGAAATGAAAGCGTAAAGCACTGAAGACTATACGCACAGAAAAAATCTGGTAAACATTTCAAAATTTAACAATCAAATTTTTAAATTTTAAAAATTAAAAATTTCAAAATATTTCAAAATTATGAATTTTTTTCAAAATCATGAAATTTTTCAAAATTACGACATTTTTCAAAATTATGAAATTTTTCAAAATCATGAAATTTTTCAAAATTACGACATTTTTCAAAATTATGAAATTTTTCAAAATTACGACATTTTTCAAAATTATGAAATTTTTCAAAATTATGACATTTTTCAAAATTATGAAATTTTTCAAAATTATGACATTTTTCAAAATTATGACATTTTTCAAAATTATGAAATTTTTCAAAATTATGACATTTTTCAAAATTATGAAATTTTTCAAAATTATGACATTTTTCAAAATTATGACATTTTTCAACATTTTGAAATTTTTAGTTTTTACAATTTAAAAATTTAATTGTTAAATTTTGAAATGTTTGCCAGATTTTTTCTGTGGGTATAGTCTTCACTGCTTTACGCTTTCATTTCAAATCAAAGTTGTTAAAACATAATTTTAGGATTGACCAAAAAATCTAAAAACTGTAATTTTTGTTAGTTAGGCGTTAGGCCATTTTGTAACCAATTCTTCGCCGATTTTAATGGATGAGGTGTCAAACAAATTTCCCAGAAATTCTCTTTATTTTGGTATATTGTTGGTTATATTCAAATAATAAACTTGGATTTTATAGCCTGCTACAATCCCGCGGAATAAATGGCCCACCATTTGAACATAGGTTTTAACAGTTTTATTTCTCGAAATTGCTCATTTTTTGAAACTACATTTTTTCAGAGCCAGAAAAGGGCAAACATGGAGAACTTGGCTTCGTACAAAGATATATTTTTAGCGGGAACGGGAGGTGGCGCTGCTCTCGCTGTCGTCATTGCTCCTGTTGATCTTATTAAAATTCAAATTCAAGCGCGGAACAAACTCAAAAGTCCAGGTGTAAAGAAAACGCTTCAAAAATTAGTCAAAGTTCGCGGGTTGCAAGGATTTGGAATTGGAATGAGCGTCACTCTTCTCCCCCGCACACATCGTTCCTATAAGATCTCAATAGCCAGAACGAGTAAGAAAGTGAGTGGGAGTTTTTTAAAAATACCCACTTGTTTGGCTAATAAGAAATTCTTCTCATTTCTTCATAGAACGATTTTACTTTTCTTATTAGAACACTAGCTGGTTTTACGTTACTTATTTTCTTACTAGTCTGGTCTATTAAGAATTGCTCAAATTTCTTAATAGAACCCATGCTTGTCATGCTATGCTTCATTTCTTATGAGCCTGGACTAGAAAGAATATTTTCATTTTTGAATATACTTTTCCCATTAGAATTCTTATAATTTTCCTAATAGATTTAAATATCATAATTTCGTCCAAAATTAATGCCTAATTATTGTTCGCACTATTATTTCTCAAATATATTTAAAATTGTTCATTTATTAAATACACACTTTACTAAATCTACAAATGTAGGTAATTAACACAAAAATAAAAGTGTATTAGCAGCAGAAAACGAGTCTTCTAAAGCGCTGGCCAAAACGTCTTTTCCAAGGTCAGCAATTTAGCAGGCGCGCATCTCGGTCATCAACTGAAATTAATCAATAATTGGATCACTGTTAATTTTAATCTTACCATTTTATACGATTTCCTTCCCGTCGCCCGTCGCAAAAGTGTTAGTAAACGATAACCGTAAATTGACAAAAATTTATTTAACAGTAACAGTCCGAAGTCAGGAATAATAAGTCATATAGTATTTTCTAATAAACTACATAATGCAATTAACGGAAACAAGCGTATTGGTTTATGTCTACCGCACCGGCGACTGTCAATTAAATCAGCTAATAATTTTGATATTTTCACATTCTTAATGTCATGCACTAAAAAAATACCTTTTTATAACTAACAACAATTAAAATAAGAAATTAAGAACTCACCAGCTTATGTTGTTGGTTCTTCAGTTTTTAAAATTCACCTCCAGCGTTGACTAGCATTTGTTTTAACTATGAAGTATATTGCACGATCCAGGAATGAAGTACTGTTGACACATTGTCGAACTTAACAAAACAAACAAATAATACTGCAGCCAGAAATAGCTGCCTGTTCCTGTTATCTTAAGTGATATGATAACTATTCCACTTTTTAATATTTAACTAACAAAATATGAATTTTGTGGAAAATATGAAAAGACCAAAATCGAAACTTCAATCTTTAATCCCACACTTTCGAGTTTTATATTTTCCCTCAATACTGTATTCTAACGGACGAGGCTCGTATTGGCTGGACCTGTGTGGGGTGACGGGAATGATTTGGTGAGAACTATAATGAATGAATTATGCATTACATTTGGATATGCTTAGTGCTATATATCAAGATATAGTGGTTCTGGTGCCGGAGTTTCAATATGATACGGCTGTGCCAGGGGAGCGTGCATAAATTACGTGGTTTGTCGAGGTGGGGCAGGGGTTCAAGTTGCCTATCCTTTTACATACCAAAAAAGAGTACATACAAAAATAGGAGGGGACGGGGGTAGGGGTTAAAATTTTTAATTTTTGTACCACGTAAATTATGCACAATCCACAAGCAGACTGATTGCGCATGAGCACGAGATACTGTTTTGAGTGATTGTCTTAAAAGAACAGCGCTTTTGGGCTGCACACGAAATTTCTATAAAGAAAAGTCGTCAAAATTCTTATAAGATTAACAACCTCAGATTTCTAGTAAGAAACTGAAGAAATTCTTAATAGAATGTGTCTGTTGAGCCAAAATTGTTAAAATCTTTGTAGAATAAATTTATTTCTACATAGAATGCTTCTTACTTCATATTTCTATCGAGATCTTACTCCCATCATACGACGTGCGGGCCGGTATAATTAATTCCAACCATTTAGAAAAGAAACTACTTTTATTCCAAATAAATCATTAGAAAGCGTGCATAAATTACATGGTACGTTAACAAGAGTAATGGGTCCAGTTTCAAGTTGCCCATCTTTTACATGTGAGTACATACTCAAAAAAAGGACAGGACCTCAAAATTCTCGATTTTTGTACGACGTAATTCATGCGCGCCCCTTTACCAGAATAATGGGAATAAATAATTTACATTTTTTAATTTTTGTTAAGGGAATTGAACTCCCGCGGAATTTTCGCCCTTGTGAGCAAGATGTACATAGACGCGTATTGTGAGCCAGGGGTCCCCCCTTCTCCCTACTGCTCCTTCATGGCCGGGGGAATGGCGGGTAAGCTAAAACACATATTTGCAAATTAAAGCAGAATTTAAAAAAATTAAGTGAAATGACATGTTTTAAAAATCTCTAAAATAGGGACAGCATTTGTTTGGACATCCCTTCCGATCGACACTGTAAAATCCAGGATTCAAGCAGACCGACTTTCAAACCCGCTCTACAAAGACACATTAGACTGCGTTCTAAAAACGTATCGCAGTGGTGGACTGGCATTATTTTATAAAGGAACTTTAGTACAGACCCTCCGAATATTTCCCCGCATAGGAACCACCTTCGTCGTCTATTCCCAAATATCGCAGTCGATGGACCGACTATATTTGCAATATGGGTTTTGATCCAATTTAAGTTTAGTAAGCACACCTTTTTTTAGTCATAAATATTTATCATAATTTTTATTATTTAGTGAATTTGTACAATTTTAAGTTTTAACAAGTAAATTAATAAAAAATTAACCTAAAACTATTACCCATTTAAGAATTTTTGAGTAAAAATTAAAAAAATTTCGGTTTTTCACAGCTTTAAAAACATGTAAATTCTCAACTTGCCCCATTTTAAATGGGGCACATTGAGAAATTCTTTACTAAATACAACTTTACTAGTAAATGAAGTTGGTTTTGAATATAGTACTAATTACTAAAATTACTACGTAAAAAATATTAATAGGTAGCCGCCAAGAAAGTCGGAATTTAAAAATTTTTAAGAGTGAAGGGAAATTCAAATTTAGAAAAAAATTCTATTTATATTACACTCTTGTCCTTCTTTTGTAGGTTCTAGTAGAAATGCGGTAGTTCATTAACGAATATCTTTACAGTTGTGGTTCGGGTTTTGAAGTGCAGATGATAAAAATGAAGCATAATTTCAGATAGAAAAGCGATAGTGGCGCCAGCAGAGCCCCAAACGACAAGTTGAAGCAGAAGGTGCGTGATCTGCCACATGCTCTCCCCAAAGTCATCTTCCTCCTCGTGCCACTTGCTTCCACTGTAGGCAGGACTCTGTGCGACGTAGTTGAGCGCAAATTCCTGCCCCTCCCGCCTCAGCCTGTCCCGCGAGCGCTGATAAATTTTATTTACAAGACCAGTCACCACAAATCTATTCATTATATAATTGAAAGGCTCTGCAAAAATCGTAACCATTGCTATTAAATTTATTAGAACACTAAAGCGAATACCAATACATGCATAATTTTCTCTGCATAATAAATTCGCCACGTGTCCACTTGTGAGACAAGTGACCTTTAATGTGTGCAAAAATGCTTCGTATAATAGCCAATACTATTGCTTACGTATGACTTGAGGGTAAAACTTGCTTACAGCGATGGTTGCCTGGACAAAGAAAAAAGCGTCCGTTGAGCACCGAAACATTTGGCGCTTGCGCACGTCCGTCATGAATTTAGCGCCCACAGTTTGAAAGATCTCTCTGAACCCTAAACAGGCACGTCGCCCCTCAAATATCCGCTGATAACACTGCGCATGCGCAAACCAAACCAAACCATTTTAAACAACGCCACCAATAGTTAAATAAATCATTATGCTTTAAAATGTCAAACTGTACCGTGGATTCGTGATACGGATATTCTGTCACTCGCGCGTCCAAACGCCTTCCCAGAGAATTGTTCACAGCGTCGAAATCGTTTTTGATGATGCCGACGTAGAAGAGAGCGCCGATGTCGTAATCAGAGTCAAGAAGCTGCGCGAAAGTGTGCGGGGGCTCGTCAAAGTGCGGGTGGACGAGCATCTCTATAACTTTTGACTTGTACGTGCATCCCAGTGAAATAAGGAGCAGAAACCACATCCCAATAGAGAAGCGGCTCAAACCGTCGATGATGCTCGCGGCGAACTTTTTCGAAGTGAGACCGCTCTGGTCCACAATTGGCTTGAGGATGGCGATCATCGTATCGATTGGCGCATGCCTCGGGGTGGACCTGCGCACAAGCTCTAGTTCCCACTCGGACATGCGCTTCCCCTTCCTCGATTTTCTCCTGCGCTTGGAGAGGTAGCGCGATATTTGAGCCTCCCACCGAAACTGGAGGATGACGCGGAGAAGGGTGAAGATTGCCAGGACGGAGATGGTGATTGTGGTCCAGAGGAGGGGCGAGAAGGGGTGGAGGAGCCGGAGGAGGCTTGTGTAGGGGATCTTGGTGGGGAGGGCGGTGACGAAGGAGACGCTGTCAAAGTAGGTGCCGGCTGCAACGATGTAGACTTCTTTGAAGTTGTCACGGGTGGGCCGAATGATGGCGGATATGACGGCGGACCCGTCAACAAGCGGCTGCATAAAACCGTCCCATTCTCCTTCAGCGTTCTTTCCGTCACCTGGCAACGAGAAGACGGACTCCGCCTCGAGCGTCGCATTAAAATCCAGCGAGACTTCCCACATGGTCGCAATCATGTAGTCCGTCCACAGCCCCGTCGCCTTAAAATCATCGAGGGCAGGGGCGCAGATGGGACAGACCTTCACCGCCATTATCTCCCCCTCAAAATCAGTGGGTTGGTCCCGGGAGAAATTTTGAATCTCTTGCATCTTGTCCACAGTGTCAAGAGGGTAGGAGGCAAGCGGGACAAGACGGGTCATAAGTGTGGTCCTCCGAAAAACCCTGAGGGAGGACGAGTCAAGAAGTGCGAAGACTGCGTGACGAACCTGCCTCGTTTTTCTCGAGAAATTTAAGAGTGTGGAGGGGGTGGAGTGCGGAGCCGTTGCGAGGAAGAGGAAGAAGATGTGGTGGGGGGAGCCGAGGAAGTTGCTCCACGAGGCAAAGTGGCTCATTCTAGTTTCTTCTTCTGCTTCGCTTTCTTCATTGGGGGCGGAGGAAGTTGGGTGGACCTGGAGGAGGAGGAGGGAGCAGGGCCGGTGGAGCTTCACCTCCTGCTTCAGAACCACTCCTCCGCTAGATAAATTGAGGATGAGGTTGGTGGTGGGGAGGGTGGGAGGGGAGGGGAGGGGGTAGCTGTTGAGGTTGAGGGTGGAGTCGTAGACAAAGTTAATCGCCCTGCACGGCAGATGCGTTGGGTGGTGACTGGTGGGGGAGGTGTGGAAATTGAGGATGTGGAGGGTGAGTGTGGACCAGAGGTGGGAGAGGAGGAGCTCCGACTCTGAGGGAGTGTCGCGTCGGCTCAACGAAATGGAGGGGGAGGAAAATGATGGAAGGGATAGCAAAATTGCCAGTAGTTGAACGCATCTGCTCCTGACCTTTGACCTCACTCGCCACATTTGGTCAAATCTTGCCATTCTCACTAGGGTCACGCTTGCACGACGGCATATGTAACAATGTCGAAAAAATACAGAATTTGTACTATTTTTTAGTTCAATTTTGACTGGTGTAAGGTGAGAAAATGGGCGGGACATTCAAATTTCGAACTAGTTTGGTCTGAATTACGTTGTCAGAATTTCGACTGTGCATTTTTTGAAATTTGGAAACTTGTCCTATTTTCTTAGTTTCGATTGGTCTGCATTGTCACTGCTGCTGTTGTGTTGTGGCTCGATTTTCATTTGATCACCCTGTGTTAACTGTAACACATTCCAAAGAAATGTAAACGCAACTTGAGAATGAAAACTGACAAAGAAATGTTCACTGTCCTTCTTTTGGTAAAGTGTAGTGCGTATGATACGACTGAGACCTTCACTACAAAGATTTGAGACAATTAGGAAAAATTGAATCATAAATCTAGTCTCACATGATGTGTCATTAGGAGTTAGGAGTGAATAGAGTCGGGCCAAGGCTGGAAGGCTCTTGGCCTGAATGCTCTGTCGTCCGTTGTTCGCTTTGTGGAGAATGATGAAGATGTCGGGACTTGGAGACTTGTAGCAGGCGGTGGGGCTGTGGGGCTGGAAGTGTGAGTAACTTGAAAGGGACGTGGTTGGAATTGGAATTAGGAAATATTTTCGGGACACAGCACAGGAGAGACGGAGGAGCGAGGGAAGGAGAAGACACTTTGTCCACGTTTCCCACATTCCGCAATTCCTTTAGGGGCCCTGCATAAATTACGCTGCCAATAATCACATCCATTTCTATTTTCTTCTATTCCAAATCATATTCTAATTAACGCGTATTCTATCTATAATAGTACGCGGGTCTATATAACACACTGGTAAATGACAATGCGCTGGATGGTAATAGTGCACGGGTCTAAGAATCCGCTGTTTAAATGATACCCAGATGTATGAAACCCACTACCTAATTGTTGTGCACGGGTCTGTAATAGTGCGCGGGTCCATGTCACACATTATTACATGGAAATAAGCGAGTCTTTAATAGCACGCGGGTATGTGTAACACACTACTAAGTGTCAGTATGCAGGTCTTTTACTAGTACGCGGGTATACGTAACACTACTAAATGCGCGGGTCTTTAATAGTACTCCGGTCTTTAATAGTATGCGGGTATGTGTAACACTACGAAATGTCAGTGTGCGGGTCTTTAATAGTACTCGGGTCTGTAATAGTATGCGGGTATTTGTAACACTACGAAATGTCAGTGTGCGGGTCTTTAATAGTACTCGGGTCTGTAATAGTATGCGGGTATGTGTAACACTACGAAATGCCAGTGAGCGGGTCTTTAATAGTACTCGGGTCTGTAATAGTATGCGGGTATGTGTAACACTACTGAATGCCAGTGCGCGGGTCTCTAATAGTACTCGCGTATATGTAACACAAAATTAAATACCTGTACGCGGATCTAAAATAGTACGCGGGTCTGTAATAGTACTCGTGTCTGAGAGAACAGTTCGAGGGGTAAACTAGTACAGGATATTCGGTAAGTCTTGTCTATTGTACTAACTCATAGAAAAAATACGAAAACTATTCCAACCCACAGCACAATTGATGGGTGAGTCTTGTCCCCGTAATTTGTGGGGAGGCCTAAAGAATATTTCCTAATAATTCTTTTTATTTGTCTGTTAGACTTTTAGATGGAAATGAAAATCAGAATTGTGCGCTGCTCATTTTCATTGCTTAAGCTTAATCCACGGACCCACTGTCTATTTCTTACTCCCATTATTTATTTCCCACATTTCTCTTGCATTCGCTCTTCATTTAATCGCATCTCATTTACGCTTCTGCCTTTCTTAACATTTTCCACGTTGTTCGCATTCTCCATTTTCCCCGGTAATCGCCATTCCACACGCCATCCCATTCATCCCGTCAACCCACAACAACTGGTCACAAACAACAGCCCCACGGAACAAAGGCAATTTTATTTATGGGGTCGTCATTTATGAAATTATGAATTAATAACTGTTATTAAGGAATGCGACAATAGGATCAAACTCGTGATCGATTAATTGTTGTTGCCCACATTTTTATTTTGTATCTGTTACCTTACTAGTCAGTTCAGTGTCTGTCTTTGTCCACGCAGTAGGCTCGTGTCCCTAAAAGAAAAAGAAACTTGATAGGCGCATTTTAATTGGAAGCTGACTTAAAACTGAAGGAAGGGGGGACCACGTCTTCTGATTGAAATGCAATGGTAAATCCCATAAGAAAATTTCATATTTTCAAGTTACCAAAAAAAAAAACAACACAAAAACATTCATTACTTACATTACGAATTTACTAATTTAAAAAGAATATCGTCAGTGAAGAACCAAAATGACCCATATCCATTCTTAGCTAAAAACAATATCAACTATCTACAAAAATATTCAAATATGTCTTGAGAGCATTTAAATAGAACATTGAGCACTTTCCAAAAATATGTTACTACAAAATTTGACCTTTTAAAAACATGGAATTAGAACATTTTGCAATTTCCAAAAAATATGTAAATACAACATTTTGCACCATTTTAAAATTCTTTTAATTAAACATTTTTGCATCTCTTCAAAAACATGGAATTAGAACATTTTGCACCTTTTCAAAAACATGGAATTAGAACATTTTGCACCTTTTCAAAAACATGGAATTAGAACATTTTGCACCTTTTCAAAAACATGGAATTAGAACATTTTGCACCTTTTCAAAAACATGGAATTAGAACATTTTACACTTTTAAAAAACATGGAATTCGAACATTTTGACATTTTCAAAAAATATGTAAATACAACTTTTTTGCACCTTTTCAAAATTCTTTTAATTAAACATTTTTGCATCTCTTCAAAAACATGGAATTAGAACATTTTACACTTTTAAAAAACATGGAATTCGAACATTTTGACATTTTCAAAAAATATGTAAATACAACTTTTTTGCACCTTTTCAAAATTCTTTTAATTAAACATTTTTGCATCTCTTCAAAAACATGGAATTAGAACATTTTGCACCTTTTCAAAAACATGGAATTAGAACATTTTACGTTTATCAAAAACTCCTAATTACCATTTTACCCATGTTTTTATGACATTTTGATTGTAGCTTAAATTGAAATATATGGGTCATTTTGGTTCTTCACTTACGATATTTAAGTCTTGCGTTTTAGCAGAATTTTGACCGTATTTTGTAATTTTCACTTTTTCACTGCAGTTTATTTGTCTCAACTTTGCAGTTTCCATTTTTGTCATCTAATTCCAAAGGACGTTAAAAAAAGACAATAAAATGCAAGTAAAATCCGCGACGTAGGACGGCGACGGCGACACGTGACAGGGACAGTGAATAAAAGTTTGATTAATGTGCGTTGAGTAATTAAACGGCGAAAATAGAACTAAGCGCCTCTTTCCACTCCGCAGCTCGGCACACGTGTCACTTTACGACGGGAAAGATGAAGGAAATGACACGGAGTGGACATGAAAGGGAGGAGGCCGAGACATAAAGAAGAAGAAGAAGATGCGAAGATGTGAAGATGCGGCTCGGTTTCCTTTGGGGACGTGGCGTTGGTTCCGGTTGCGGGCGAAGGGATGAAATGAAATGGGCCAATAAATAGATAATAAATAAATTAATGGTAATTTTTAAGTGATTGCTGCGCTTGGGTAAAAGTCCGTTGGGAAGTTGGGAAGTGCTCGTAGGTGACGGGCAATAAATTATCCGCATCCGCAGAGATGCATCTCTTCCCGCTCTCCCATCCCTCCCGTCAACCAGACCAGGAGAAGATGAAGATGAAGGAGACGAAGATGAAGATGCAGATGAGGATGCGGATGGGAGAAGTGAGAGATGTGAGAATAGGTGTGGTCACATATCCCACTAATCCCGCACTCACTCAGCACACAGATCATCATCATACCCAAGATTACTTAACTCCGTTCTGCATTTTAAAGCATCTTCATTAAAGAAACCGAGAAGCGCATCTCTGTCATCTCCTATCTTCTTCACTAGGTAAGGGATCGTCCACAAATAACGTCATCGGTAAGTTCAGTTGATTGACCATGGGCGTTCCATGCTAAATATTGTCATTTAGGCAATTGCTAATAAGGTAATGACAGGGTCGTAACAATAATGATTTATTGATGACGTCATTTGGGAATGATCCCTACGTCTTGCATTTAAAGGCAATGGGAAGACGGAAAAAATGGGATAGAAATTAACACATGTGGCCTAAAGACCAGCAGAGATTAAATCTGCGGTGAGGGAGATTACAGAGGACAGAGTGTGTCATTAAGTGCGTAACTGCTAATTAGTCAATTTGGACTCGCACCGCCGTTTGCCCCTGGAAAAATCTCCCCTCATTTACTGCGCTGATAAACTTCCATGGGTAAAAGTGGATTAAATATCTTGAATTTTATTCCTATCATTTATATAATTGTACTATACGTTATTAGTTTATTGTAAAAATTAGATGAAGGGCGCATATCATCCAACTAGGGATAGTCCATAAATGATGTCAATAAAATTTTCTCGATTTTACGAGTCACCCACTCACTCCTAGCTCATCTTTTCAAAATTACGTCTATACCGGCTATCTCCTATAACGTCCAGCACTGTCTGTGATCACACAAATACGCAATAAATAATTATTTTAACTGAGGTGTTAAAAAGTGGAAACGACGAAGATTTGAAATTTTGGAGGAATTATGCAAATGAGGAAATGTAAAATATGTGGCGGGGGATGTGATAAAAAAGGAAACTAAACAAATGATTTGTAACGGTTGCAGATCGCATTTTCCCTCCTCCCATTTTCATATTTATCAGCATCTTCATCCCCACCTCCCCCCTCTTACCTCCAGTGGCGGATGCAGAGGGGAGGGGCTAGGGGGAGTTGGCCCCCCTTTTGAATTTGAGCGGCTATTTTGCTTTAACATTGCTACCCCCCCCCCCTCTGGTAGCAAGGCAGTAATTTGTCGCCCTATTTCAAAAATGTCTAGCTCCGCCACTGCACCCCCTTTCCTCCTTCCTTTTTCCAATTTGTAATTTGTTATTCAGCTCACAACGTTTGTCGTTTTCGTCGTTTTCCTTATTTAGTTCCAGTGTCCGTCCGCCCTGCGTCTGTCCACCCCTCGTCCACTATTTCACATTTACACATTTCCTTTTTTTTCTACTTGTTTTCCGCTGCTGGGAAACTAATTTGCTCTGGTCATCACATCGTCTGTGTCGAAGGAACGCGAACGGTGAGAGTCACGCAGTCCCACAAATGCCCACAATTAAACGGAAAGTAACATGCGTTTTGTCGTTGTGGATTTGTGCGTAGAAAATGATTTGTTATTTAAATGTGGAATGGAATATTAAAAGATAAAAAGTACACGCAGGGAGATATTCGTTTAATTCATTCATTGCCAGGTTCACAATCTAGGGATCAACCACAAATGACGTCGTCAAAAAATCCCGGCTTTACTCACCCTAAAATTAACCAGTACGTAAATGGTTATCCTTGTCGTTATCGTTAACATATGAGATCACTAGCCAAGTTGACCCATTGCCCCCTACGAATGACGTCATTTGTAAAGGATCCCCTGCATATCTGAATACTAAACTGGGAACAAATTGAAGCCGAAGCCGAGGAGGGTTTGCATATTGAGTTGGTTTGTATCTCTAAAGTTCCACAGTTCTACAGGGTGGTCGCGCAAATGAACTTTTAGGAATGAAATTCCACACTGAAATTAATTACGAATTACTCAATGGGAATGCCATTCATTTTTCTGCCCACGCCACGTAGAAAGATGATCAATGGCTGCCCACGGAGATGATTCAGTTCAATGTCACTTATCAGTCATTTCCATCTTCTGCTCCTTGTAGATCAATAAAAACAATGCAGATCAACCACCAGCTACGCTAATTTTGCACTCGCCGAATTTTTAACATCGTGGGCATATGTCTTTCCACTTTCAGTAACGGTGGAGATGAAAAAGTGTATGTTATGCATGTCCGAGTAAATGACATGGGGAGTGAAGAATCCAAATGGCAGCATCAAAATGAGTTTTGTCAAAAAACGCTAAATGAGAACAATGTGCAAAATTTCAATTAGAAATTTTGAAAAAGTACAAATGTTTGTATGTACCTAGGTACATGTTTTTGAAAATTGCAAAATGTTGAATTTATTTATTTTGAAAAATACAAAATGGTCTATAATATACATGTTTTTAGAAGTGCAAAAAGGCCCAATTACGTGTTTTTAAAAGTGTGAAGTATTCTTTCCATGCGCTTTGGAAAATTGTAAAATGTTCCATTTACGTATTTGTAAAAATTGCAAAATGTTCTATGTACAAGTTTTTTTAAAATGCAAAATGTTCTATGGACACGTTTTTTAAAAATGCAAAATGATCTATGGACACGTTTTTTAAAAATGCAAAATGATCTATGGACACGTTTTTTAAAAATGCAAAATGTTCTATGTACACGTTTTTTAAAAATGCAAAATGATCTATGGACACGTTTTTTAAAACTCCAAAATGTTCTATGGACACGTGTTTTAAAAATGCAAAATGTTCTATGGACACGTTTTTTAAAAATGCAAAATGTTCTATGTACACGTTTTTTAAAAATGCAAAATGTTCTATGGACACGTGTTTTAAAAATGCAAAATGTTCTATGGACACGTTTTTTAAAAATGCAAAATGATCTATGGACACGTTTTTTAAAACTCCAAAATGTTCTATGGACACGTGTTTTAAAAATGCAAAATGTTCTATGGACACGTTTTTTAAAAATGCAAAATGTTCTATGTACACGTTTTTTAAAAATGCAAAATGTTCTATGGACACGTGTTTTAAAAATGCAAAATGTTCTATGGACACGTTTTTTAAAAATGCAAAATGTTCTATGTACACGTTTTTTAAAAATGCAAAATGTTCTATGGACACATTTTTTAAAAATGCAAAATGTTCTATGTACACGTTTTTTAAAAATGCAAAATGTTCTATGGACACATTTTTTAAAAATGCAAAATGTTCTATGTACACGTTTTTTAAAAATGCAAAATGTTCTATTTACATGATTATTTAGGATAACTAAACTTACGATTAGTTTATTTATTGATACTGCATTTTACTTTCATCTATGAAACAGAAATGGCCCATTTTGACACTTCACTCACGGAATGTTTCACATTTGTTTGTAGCTTGCAAACTTGCAATAGGACGAACTTGTGTGCTGTGAAATGAAGTTCCTGGAGGGTGATGTTCGGCGTTCGGCCAGAGATATATAGCGAGGTGCGTGCCAAAGGGATAGGGAGCTAATCCGAAATCCACACCGCACTCCAATCCTACCCTTTGCCTTTTATTCAAATTTGTACCTGGGAAAATTACAAGGTTTTGGTGGAAAGGTGTTTTGTATTAAAATCTGTAAACAATAATTTACGAAATAATCCGCTTCATTTTTGAGGTGTGAAAGTCTATTGATTCGTATAGTTCGTGGAAAACTAATAAAATCGGATTAAAAGTCGATCAAGTTTCCCAAAGCTGAATGAACGAGTTGAAAAAAGACAAACATTTTATGAGGATATATGTAGCTACATACCCGTGCATATTTGGGGGGCGTCCACCAATAACGTTAGATTGAGGCGTGGAAGGGTGCAATTATCACCTATGTAAACTTGGTATATTACATTGCAGAAATTGACGAAGGGTTAAACTGTATGGGAGGGGAAGGGGGGTAAAAAATTTGCCCTATGCCAAAGCGTCATTGGCGGACGACCCCTTGGCGGTCTCTAAATGAATGAATATGATTGTAAAACATCCCTCACTCGGTACGAGACTCTGAGGTGTGAATTACAATGTAAAGGGCTGAGTTGAACAAAGCGTCCGTCTGTTTCCGTTCATTGTGCGTCGTCCTGCTCCGCTCCGTCGGCCGTGTGTGCGTGGGTGTGAAGTTGACTGCGAGTGAAAGGGATGAGTGGACAAGGACAAGGCTCACATTTCGTTGTTGTTGTTGTTGTTGATGTTGGTGATTGTGGTGGAGGATTAAGAGTTTAGGGGACGAAGATGGACGGGAACATGGAGCTGGCCAAAGAAGGGATCGAGGAATTAGGAAATTAACACTTAATCTCTCCATAATTCATCTCACCCATAAACACATCACAATTTCAACCGCCAATTCCAATCTTAACAATTTCCTCAACATTTTTCTAGTAAATTTGGAAAGTGCATAATGTTCTATTTTCTTGTTTTTAAATGCCGAAACTGTTCTATGTATGTCCTTTTAGAAAGTGCATAGCATTCTACTTACTCGTTTTTGAAATGTACAAAACGTTCTATTTACCTATTTTTGAAAAGTGCAAAATATTCTATTTACATGTTTTTGAAATAAACAAATCGCTTTATTTACATGTTTTTCAAAAGTGTGAAATGTTCCACCTACAACTTTTTGAAATGTATAAAACATTGAATTTATATGGTTTTTTAAAGTGTAAAATATTTTACTTGCACATTTTTGAAATTTTCAAAAAATGCTCCATTTACATGTTTTTAAAAAGTGTAAAATGTTCTATTTGCATGTTTTTGAAAAGCTCAAAATGCTCCATTTACATGTTTTTAAAAAGTGTAAAATGTTCTATTTGCATGTTTTTGAAAATTTCAAAATGCTCCATTTACATGTTTTTGAAAAGTGTAAAATGTTCTATTTGCATGTTTTTGAAAAGTTCAAAATACTCCATTTACATGTTTTTGAAAAGTGTAAATTATTGCATTTACACCTTTTTGAAATGTACAAAATGCAGGATTTACATGTTTTTTAAGGTGCAAAATATTCCATCTTCTTACTGCGGGAGAAATCCTAATTTCCAAATTAAAATTTTCTGATTTCCAAATTGAAAGTTTCGAACGTAAATGTGTCTGTTGAAAGGTAAATGAAGATGCGGTGAGTCGAAGTGAAGACGTGGGAAGTGACGAGGGGCTGAGTTTCGTTCGGTTGATTGGCTCTATTGGTTTTACGGCCGCTTTCAATAGAATTCAATTGTAGTTTTAAGCGTAGTTAGTTTGTAGTTGGGCAATAAACTCGTCGTTGGTCTGTTGGTAGCGGCGGTGGGTGAACAATCTGCGGGAATCTACAACATGTCCAGCGTGTTTTCTTGTCTCAGTGGAGGAGCGTGTGGTGCGTGTGGAGGACGAGGATCTACCTGTCCGCTCCACCATCTCCCCGGGGAAGGGTTGTGGTGGTGGAGACTCAACTCGCTGGAATGTAGCTGGACGTACATTGTAGTAGGGGTGGTCCACAAAGGATGTCATCCTTACTAAGCCATCCCCTTATTGCGTCAGTGGCTATCTCGTAGCGATGACATCATGTATGGACGCTCCCTTACAACTTAAATCCGAATCGCTCCACACTCCTTTGTACTGTTGAGTGAGTTGATTTTGGTTTTGGTTGCGGATGCGATGGATTGTCGGTGGGTCGTTTTGGTTGGTTGGTGGGTCGGTGGACTGGACGGAGGAGGGAGAGGAGTCGAGGAGGGGGGAGGGGGAAGGATTGAGATAAAAAATGTGTCGGCAAGTCTTCACAAAGTGACAACACATTCATTCCGCTATGCAGTTCCTTCCCAAACACTCCCATACCTACATATCCCAGGATCTAAGGCCGCGAGGGGAACTTAGGGGTGGTCTATAAGTGACGTCACCCAAATAATCCCTTTGTCAGGTGCCACCACTTTAACATTGCCTATAAACGGCTATCTTTAACGTGACGTTTCTTACAACGTCAATTATGGACCACCCCTGGACAACTTTTCAGCTTTGCTCCCAAACTTCCAACTCCAACTCCAACTCACCTCCACTCGGCGCTCCATTGTGCTCGGCAACTTTACAACTTTACATAGGAACTACAGACAATGACGGAAAGGAGAATGGGAATTGGAATGGGATCCTCAGCTGGAGCTCGTCATCAATAGCAAAGCGCACTTCCCCACTGACGACCGACACCGAACACTCACTCCACGCTGGACATGGAGCCCCCACCAAAACCAAAACCAAACAATAAAGCCAACTGCCAACCCAACCAACATACCTATACCTACCTTTACCTTTCCTTTCACGAGGATTAGTTTCTACTTGCGGAGGGATGGTGGTGGGGATGGTGGTGGGGATGGTGGTGGGGGTGGGGGTAAGATGGTTTCCAAATCCCATTCCGACTGTTGATGTGCCGATGCCGATGCGGACGAAGCGAAGGTCCAATAAAGAATCTTATCCCGTAATCATCTCATCACGTGCTCGACTTCGAATAAAAGGATAAAAAGATCCGATCGCTTCCGTCCCCATCCCGCTATAACGATACGAACCAATTGATACAGGACATTCCAGGGGTATTATTAGACCATTCCATTCTTGTCCCGGGCCAACGTTAAATCTGGGTCAAACCCCCATCCAATGACCTTCACACCTTCAAGATGCGTCGTTTACGAAAATTACTCAAAAAAGATAATAATTACCTACTGCAAGTTCCACCCTTTAAGTTGCAGTCCAAATTATCAATATGTACATGCTGCATAATTACGCACGCATTCAAAATAATGTGTGAGTGTGAATGGGGTGAGTGGGGGAAGGTTTCCTCGTCATGAATGTTCAAACCAAGGGGTGGGGTGGGGGTTGGAAAGGAAGGAGGGTGGCCCCGGGCGCTTTGACGGAAATGTTTGTAAATGGTTTTCTTTGGTTTGTCCGTCGGTGGACTGTGAAAAGAAAGGAAGGCAGAGGAGAGGATGTAGATTGTGGAGATGCGTTTGGGTCCGTGCCGACAAGGCGAAGAGATATGGAGGGATGCGGAGATGAAGTGGAATGGTGTGTCTGTGTGTGGCTCGTCGTCAGTCTGGGTCTCTCGAGCATCTTCTCTCTTCTCCGCATCTTGAGGAATCTCGCCTATAGATCAATATACTGGGCAATGGTTGTTCCTGCAGTTGTTGTCTGGGATAATGAAAAGAATGATGACTAAATCTTCCCTGCGTCTCATTCATGTTTACCATCTCCACTAAACTCCTCCATTACTCCATTACCTCCACTTACCTCCACTTACACAGCACTAACCACCCTTATCCACCACCGCCCTCCACCCCCCTCCACCACCACTTCATTAGCTCACTCAATTACTTCATCCCCGTCATTTGGAAAATCCGAACCCGGTACCAGTCCCAGTCCCAGTTCCACCACCACCGGTTCGGTTTCGTCTTGTGCTCACACTGCAAAAGGAAAGGGGATACGTTATAGACTACAGGAAGACGTAGAAGGGTGGCGGTGTTTGGGATTGTGTGGGGAATTTCTTTCACTTGACTCGCGCTCCTCTTCCGCCGTGGCTCAGTGCGTGTGTCGGAGGAGAGCGAAGAACATGTCTCGAAACTCTCCCCAGTCGATTTACACCTTCAACAATTTCAGGCAAACTGCATCTTCCACGAGTTACAAAATTAGCAACGGTTTCCATAGTAAATTAGTGTCTCCAGTGTCTTCAGTGTCTTTGCCCCAAAAACTGTGAAATTTCTGAGGGACGGAGGTGCTCCTCCACCGCCTCTTCAAGGGCCCAGGAATCTCCATGGATCAGCGAGATACTTTGTCAAATGTGAATCACACCTTCCCCAAGTCCAGCCTCTTCACCTTCCTACTCCACCTCCTCCTCTCCCTCCTCCTCCTCCCCACCCTCTCCACGCCCATAAAATGGCTGTAAGTGCCCCGCCATTAATTAATTTTTTTAAAATGTGCCAAAAAATTGTTGTTGTTGTTGTTGTTGTTGTTAGGAAAGTGCAATATTTGATTCGTTTTGTGTGTTTTCTTTCGGTTGTTGCCGTCAGCTGGATTCACGAGGGGAGTATGAGCGGCGGTGGAGGGGGTGGAGGAGGGGGCCCCTCCCTCTGTGACCACGCCGCTTTCATCAACAAGCAAGTCAAGTTTTGCAAGCGGAACCCGGACTTCATGGACAGCATCCGGATCGCGGCCGGGAAGTCAATTCAAGAGTGTCAGTACCAATTCAGACACAACAGGTGGAACTGCTCCATTGACATGTCGCCCCTCCCCCTCCTGCACAACAACCCCCTCTACTCGACCACCCCCACCCACGCCCCCTTTCACGGTAATTACACTTGTTTTCTAATGTTGTATAGTTTGTAAACTTTTAGCGGGAAATATGAATTGTTTTTAAGAGTAATTAAATTAGTTAAATTGGCGGGTAATTTAAAACTTTTAATTAGCCAAAGGAGAGCGCAAAGGGATAGCGTTTAATGAAAACCTGTGTGATAGGGGTATTTGCATGTTGATCGTTGTGACAATAAAAGTGACACTATAATGAAGGGTTATTTAGGACAACTTTTCACCCCCCTCCCCCCCCCCCCACTCCCTCACGCCTTTCATCCCCCCTCCCTCGCCGCAGAGTCACGTTGTCACTTGTCAACATCTCAACATGCACGACGTACGTTGCCCTTTAAGCAGTTGACATGATTGTTGGGCCTGCGGAATCTTTGTCCGAAAATGAAAAGATTGTGTGAAGATGAAAGATGTTTTCGTTTTGGGAGTTGTCAACTTGACTTTTGGACGATCTCTGTTTAGGAGTTTGGACTTGAAAAAAAAGATAAGTCCTCCGGATTTGTCATCAACAGCAAAACGCACAGATCAACCTCCGCATCTTTTTCTTTCATCTTGTGTCACTTTCATCTCGTCCATTGACAATCCGGTAGACTTTGGAGTTGACACTCTTTTCACACCTCCGTCGTCGTCTCCGTCACCGTCTCAGCCGCCGTCTTCGGCCCACAAAGGAAGGCAAAATAAAAAGCGCATCTCTTCACAACTTTACACCGTCTCACGCTTTCTTTCTTATGCAGATTTGGTATTTGATTTTGGGAGGAATCCGCGTGACAGAGAAGAACAAGAAAATCAAACAGAACACAAAGACATTTAGAACCACATTTTCTTGTTGACAGATGACAGACTTAATTTTTCCGCATCCGCATCCGGACTGACTGTCTGAGAGAGATTCGAATGGTGGTTGTGATGTTGATGGTGGTGACCTTTGTCTTTTGTTGATCTGGTCACGTGACGGATCCGTTCGCCGTGATGATGTGCACCCTTATGGAAGAAGATGAAGAAGAAGGGGTATGAATAGATAAATAGGGATGACGTGAGAAGAGATTAATTGTGTGGATGTTTGTGCAGAGCTACGCCCAACAAAACGCTCTTCCCATCCGCTTCTCATCTTTAGCTTTATCCGCATCCGTCCCACACACACACACAGTACCAAATTTCAATTTTATTTTATCCAAATATTTGCACTTTATCAAAATCAAACAAATTATTCACATTAACAATCAGTCTCTATCGCATCTCCACCTACTTTCTCCATCCTAGGATGCGTCCATAAACTACGTGGTACATTCGTTTATAGGTGCGGGGTACAGATCCCAGGTGCATATCCCTTTACATGGGCGCACATACCAAAAAAGTAGGTGCGGGGTACGAATTCAATCTACCTACTATTTTACATTGGCGTACATACATACAAGAAAAAGGTGCGGGGTAGAGTTTTAAATTTTTCTAATTTTTGCACTACCAAATGTATGCACGTTCCCCAGAATCGTATCTATGTCCTTAAAAAACTGTACTGTGTACAAATCACAAAATTTGTGAGAGCAAAGAGGGCAACTTGAGACAAAAAAAAAATTTCAAGAAAGATCCAAAATATGAGTGTGATGGAAGGAGTGGTTCACTTCTCGAGATCTCTCGTTCGTGTGTAATCTTGGTCTGGAAATGTACATCTTTGAGGATTGTGGATGCGGACGTGTGGACTGTGTGGACGTGACGGGAGATGGAAAAAGTGGAAAGGAAAATACACGAAAAGATGAAATGCAAAAAGAAAAAAATATATAAATAAATAAAAATCAGGACAGAAAGACAGAAAGTTGAGAGAAGAAGACGAAGAAGAAGATTTTTTGGACTGAAAAAAAAAATAAAGAATTTGGGAAGTTGGGATGACGTGACATGTCTGGCTGAGGCTTTGGCTCTGGCTCTGAATCTGGATCTGGAGAGAGATGCAAAGTCTCTCAGGCAGTTTTGAGAGCTCATCTCTCTCCCTTTCTCAGCATCCGCATCCGCATCCATACATCTCTACAGATCTCCATCCCACAAGGAGAAGAAACCTCAAAATCCAAATAATGTGAAATAATATGAAATGATCTTCTCCTCTCGCTTTTGATTTATTCCTAAATCTCGGAATCTTAAAGAATCTGTGGGAGAAATGGAAAAAGTGTGCGGACAGAGATTCAGTTTGAGAGCTGAGGAAGCCGCAGATTTATCCAGCCAGAGAGCCAGACGGTGAAGTGAAGATGCGGTGCGAGAGAGAGATGTGGTTTGAGACGTGGACGCAGATGGAAATGAGATGCAGAAACGAAACTTCCCCTCCCTCCAAAACCACACAAAACTTTTTCTCTCTCATCTTTTCCAGCTTTCCAGCTTTTCACCAGATCCAAACCAAAAGGAACGTCCCAGGAAAGATGCTGTGAAAAGATGCGGAAGATGTTGACAGTCTCGAAACTCCCACAACTCATCCACCTGTCACTTTCTCTCCTATTATTTCCAGATCAAATCCTTCTACGAGAGAGAGAGAGAGACTCGGCCACTTCCGCGTCCCCCACAAAAAAAGAAAGACCAACTGTCACCTAATTTGACAATTTCCTTCTTTTCCCTTTTTTTTACCGCAAAAAATACAAAATAATACTGTCATCTGCGAGGATCATGAATCATCTCGGGGAAATTCTTTGTCATCTTTAGACAGATTTACATGTTGGAATTTGTTGGAATTTCTTTAGATATTGATATTTTGTGAATTTGAACATTTGTTTCATGATCTTCTTCATCTTCTTCATCTTCCTGACGGGATGCTGTGATCTGGACCGTGGTTTTGATGCTGGTGCAGGAAGTGGGAACGGGAGGAGAGCCGGACGAGCAGACGAACTTAAACTTCCAAATCATCACCAGCAGCAGCAGCATCACAAGAAAAAAGTCAAATTTCCGTTCGTGGCTCAAGGTAAAAATTTTTACTTTAATTTCATTTGCCATATTACGTGTAAGTAGAGGTTATAGAGACTTGGCCTGGACGTCATTTATGAACAGCCCCTCTGCTCGGCACACCTCCAGTGCTCAACAGAAAATCCACAAAATGTGTCAACTGTCTTCATAAAAATTCCGTATTTATATTTGATTTAAAGTCTCATAAAATACAGCGATGAAAGGTATGACTATGAAATCTGCCATTTCTGACTTTAATTCATATTTTTTACGATTTCCTCAATTTCCTCTCGTGAATTTAAATTGTTCCATTTTGTGATTTTTCACTTACGAAACTAAATCATTTATTCAGAAACATTCGCACTTTTTCATACGTTACTATTTTTCGACTGCCAACTGATTCTATAGAGCTGAGATTGAGATTGATACAAAAATTATGGATAGGAAAATGGAGAGGTGTGGCTGACGGTGGTAACTTATCTGTGGCAATGATGTAATTCCTGCCAATTCTCCATTTGCATGCTTGTAAATGGGAAAATTAGGAATTGAATTAGCAAAATTGATAGAGATATTCGCACTCTTTTACAAGAAAATCGAGACACGCGTTCACAGCTGGAAATCTAGTGTCTTTGTCTCCACACCTTTCCACTGCACTTTGCAAAGATCGAATTTTAATAAATTGGAAATTGACCCCGCACCTTTTTTTTTGTGGATGTTGATTTAATTGCATTATTAGTCTGCAGATAACTGAGATGATCTCAAAGATGGGGAATGTGAGATGTGTTTTCGACATCGTGATTTGATTACAATTGTGTCTCTTTTGTACAGGGACACGAGAGGCGGCGTTCATCCATTCGTTGAGCTCAGCTGGGGTGGCGCATCAGCTGACAAAGTCGTGTTCGGCGGGCGCCAGTGCAGACTGTGGCTGTGACAAGTCTCTGTCAGACTTGAAGTCGAGTACTTTTAAATGGGCCGGCTGCTCGGACAACATTGACTACGGCGTGAGTCTGAGTCGGACATTCGTCGACGCCCTTGACCACCGCATGTCAAGGAAAAACAAGACTGTCTCTCTCGCCCTCGTCAATCTTCACAACAACGAGGCGGGAAGGAAGGTAGGTCAAATTCTGGCCTTTTAAATTTGTATTTCATGCTCGTTCAAATTTGTTAGTACAGTGCTTTTAATTTTAAATTAAAGATCATCACGAGACTCATGCGGATTGAGTGCAAGTGTCACGGGGTGTCTGGCTCATGTGAGATCAAAACATGTTGGCGGGTGATGCCGAATCTAAGGGAAATCGGAGAGTTCCTCCGCTCAAAGTTTGAGTACGCCAAGATGGTAGAGGAGAAGCGCGTGGATTCCAGGAGGAAACTTGCCCCTAAAACATCCAGCCAAGCGTTCAATGACCTTGACCTCGTCTACTTGAACAAGTCCCCTGACTTCTGCAACTCCAATCTCAAGCGCGGCAGTTTGGGAACCAAGGGGAGAGTCTGTCGGCAAGTGAGAAAGGTAATCCGAATAAAAAAAGTTTATGGTCCTTCGAACCGGAGATTTTATTTTTGTAAATTATCTGTAATTTGGGCTAATTTAACGAATATTTATTTTTTGTGTAACGTGTTAAAGGTTTCAATGGCGGATTCGTGTGAAGAGCTATGCTGTGACCGGGGCCACACGACAAACCGAGTGCGGAAGGCGGAGATGTGTAAATGTAAATTTCAGTGGTGCTGCTCCGTCATCTGCTCCGAGTGCATCAAAGAAGTCGAGATTAGCACCTGCAACTGAAATCCAAATTCATCACCAAAAAAGAAAAAGAAAACAAAAACATGGAAGCAATAACTAATTAATTACTTAACTAATTAATTAATTAATCACCGTAAATTACTGAATGTTTGAACTGAATTGAGTAAATGATTCATTAACTATTATGACAATGACGTGTCTTCCACCAAACCACTCACAAAAGTCTTCCAGTCTCAAAAATGTGGCAAAATTGTTCAACTTAATTTTCATTTATTGAGTTGTTGTTACTGTTGTTGTTGTTGTTGTTGCTGTGTGACTGTTGTAGCTGTAGTTGTAGTGACATTATTCTTTGTTAATAGCGAACGGAAATGGAATGAATTTGTCTGTTTTGATCCAATTTACCCGTTCAATGGGAACTGATAATGCGGTGAGTGTAGGAATGAATGTGTGAGACTCGTCGTAAGGTGACATTTGATTGACTGGTTGCAGTGGTAATGTAGATGATAGTATGTACATTACTTGAATTCTAAGGTGAAAATAGCTTTAACACTTTTGTCAGTATTACGATTACGAATATTTCTACTATGTATTTTTTCCCACCCCTATTTACCCCACCCTGCTGTTTGTACTAATTTGAATAGTAATTGCATAGATTAGGGGAAGGGGGATGGGGAGAGGGTGTTTGGGTGTTGTTCCATCTAAGGTCCGATTCTTACATCTGTAGAATGTTGAAAGTAATGAGTAAGATTTATGAATATGAAGAGTATGTAAAGAGATGTAAATGTGCATTGTTCGATATCGATAGCTTGTAAATTCTTGTATCCTCCATTCTACACAATTTAATCAAATAAATCAATTACAATCAAAGTATGTTATCCACTCATTTCTTTAGAACTTACAATAATGCGAAGGCATACGTCGTTATTAGTGGACCTGCCAAAAAAAAGGTGCGGGGTACGCATCTTTATTTATTTTAATATTTTATTTTATAATGACCTAATTTGTGCACGCTCCTTACTTTTCATACATGCAATTTAATGATTGTGATGCTCAAAAAAATGAGATACAATTTAGGTACGTCTCGTTTCATATTTTTTATTATTAGTTCCACTTGGAATGCAAATGAATAAGAATGATTAATTCAGCTAATTAGCTATATGATATTAATTAATGACAAGAATGTAAAATTTGACTATTTGAGTTGAGATTCAGGATTGCAGACTCAGACTGACTCATCGGATGATAATGGGACTTACAAATTGGGAGATTTGACTCTGAAGGACGCCGCCCAACAATTAAACGACCCACAAAAACAACGTCTTTCTCATCTAATAATTAATTAAGCATTCCCCCCACACATGGGGTACCCCCTGTGAGGGAAATATGCATAGCTCTATGGGACAGTGCAACTGCAGACAATGATTCAATAGCCCCGCCCCTTTTCTGCCATCATTCCGCCTTTCGCGAAGCGTTCCCTTTATAAAGCCCCCTACTGACTGAAGTTCCCGCCATTTCTTTTGAGTTTTGACTAGACAATTTTCCCCCGTTCAAAGACCCCGCCCCTGCACTGGGGACAAAAATGAGATTTTGACGCTGATGCTTAAAAGGTTTAATACGTAAACTGGGAGGAGTGATTAAAAAGAGGAGGAGGAAAAGGAGGAGGAGTCGCTGCTGTTTTCCCACTCTGACCCTGGCTTCCTTTTGTACGTGATCGGCCGTTTCCGAGCACTGCACAAAAACAAAAAATACACAAATTAAAAACAAGCAACTCATTTCTTTTGTATTTTGGTAATTTACTCAATAAAAATCACAACTTTAAGAAACTAAATAAAAAGGAAAATTACAAAAAGGGAAATACATAAAATTGGAGCCTTACTGTGTCATCGTATGTCAAATTTTTTCGCTCCTACACAACGTTCATTTAGTTTCATGCAAACAAATGCATACTGAAAATAATCAAAAGTATAAACCAAAAAAAAAGCATACAACCAAATTATAAATAAGGCGATGGGTTTCCACACAGCAAATCTAAACTAGTGCTACTCATTCAGTTATTCCAAAATAATTAAATTAAATTTTTTTAAAATTATAAAAACATAATAAGGAAACATAGCGAATTAGTGTACAAGATACTGTTGAATAATTAACAACCTCGTGATACGTCGTCTATCCAAAAACGAAGGTGACCCCCGTCGCCTAGGTATAGAAGCGGAGCGAGATCGCGCTTTCTTTCCTTTCCCTGTTTTAGCGTTGTTGGATCTTGACCCAGATCTTGACCTGGACCTTGACCGCGAATTTGATCTTGAACTCCCGTTATTCGACCCTCTGGATTTCGACCTTGACCGTGTCCTACTTCGTGTCCTTGACCTTGATCTAGATCGTGAGTAAGATACAGATTTAGATCTAGAGGATCTGGAGTGGGAACGAGATGAATTTGATGAGAGGGTCGATGACCTTGAGGATCGGGACGTTGACCTTGAATAGGAGTGACGAGGGGATCGAGACCAAGACGCACGTTTGGATGACGAGGGGGAGCGAGTTGAGCGGGAGGAGCGCGAAGATGAGCTGTAGCTCCGAAAAGAAGATCTCCAAGGGAATGGGGAAGGAGGGGGTGAGTGGGAGTGGGAGGGGGATGGGGTGAGGGGATGTGATTGGTTGTATGTACGTATAATTTCAGGAGAACTTTGAGTGAGGGGTTTGGGTTGGGTTGCTGGTGGGGTTGCAGATGGGGATATGGACATGGGTCCAGTGTTGCCGGCTGAGGGAGAGGGGGAGGGGGAGTGAGATCTATCTTGGGGGGTGTTCATGTTATACCCTGTGTTCTTATCATTAGCCAAGCCCCCGTTTTCGGATCCAATTCCGGTTCCGGTTCCGGTTCCAGCTACGTCCCCACTTTCCTTCCCGTTTTCAAACGGACCCGGCTCAAGAAGAGTGGCTGAGATGAGGTTGAGTAGTTGTATTGGTTGAGTGGACTGGGCGGGACTTTTACTGTTTGAGTGAGGCTCTTCCCACTCTACTCCAGGTGCACATGGCTCCGCCAGCGTGTGGGTGAGTTCAAGACTGATCATATGACAGGATGACGTCATCGAGTCTCCCTCTGCTTCTGGTGTTGTTGTAATGTGAAGGGCGGGAGGAGTTGCTTTAGGGAGGGGCTCCACCGGCTGTAAATTGGTGACTGTAACTGGTGAGTGATTGTTTGGGGGAGGAGTTATGATGAAATGGGTCTCCTCAACGAGGGGTTCCTGAGTGACGTCAATGGGGTGGAAATGGGAGGAGTGGGAGGAGTTAGAGTTTGAAGAGTGGTAGCAGCAAGCGACGAGGGATTGGGTGGCCAGGCTCCTCGCCTCAACTTCCTTTGTGGACCCTTTGTTCTTTTTCCCTTTTGGGCTCCCACTAAAAAAACAAAAAAAAGTATGTCGTATTATTTTACGTGTATATTCTAACAGTATAAAAAATCGCATTAAAATAGATTATTGAAAAATGGAACGCACCCCTGATTACGTCGTCGTCTCCGTTTCTTCTTCTTGGCGGATCGCTTCTGTGATTTCCTGCAGGAGCGGCAATGCCAAAAAAAGAAAAGAGCGCATTAGTCGTGTTCAATGAACGGGGGCAGAATAGGAGTACATACGGGGTGGGTCGAGGAGAGGGGTGAGGGAGTGAATTTTAATCATAATTAATTATTAGCCAAGGATGCAGCAATTCCAAGGATGCGTTTAGGTGAATATTTAAACAGTGAGCCTGCCAGATACAACCACCCTTCGCCTTCACTCTTCGCAAATTTACAGTATGCAGCAATGCCACTATGTTGAGCTTAAGCCTACGCACTATTTTAATGCCAGCTATAAGCCTAATAAAGAGCCTCCAATTTGTAAATCAGGGACCTCTCATATATTACGTTCGCACAAAAATAACCATATTTTAAAATCCCACCCAATCTTTTGGCTACCGTTACATAGGTTTTAGCAAAATAATCAATCGTGGCCCCCACGCCACCCATCACCCCACGATTGGCTAACGTAGTATATGAACAGCCCTTGAGCTATATGTATGACAGTGGGCAGAAGAATAAAACATAAATGGAACAGATGGGATAAACTGATTAAGTGGGAGGGGGCGGTACTGAGAGATAATAAATGCTTTAGCTTTTGAATTATGTTTCAGTTTAACTATCGCGCGACGAAAGTTTTAAAGTTGGGTGCTGTATGGCGCCTATTTTAGCAATTCTAAAAAAGTCAGATAAATTGAAGAAAGGAAATTAATAACTTAAGTTGGTAATAAATCTCAAGTAAATATAGTATATGGCAATTAAAAATAAAAATATAGAAATAAGGGATTAAGGGGGAGGGGTATGTAACGAATAACCGGAGCGTGTACTATAATCGCGATGCTGATTTCTGAGCTAATTATATATGCGTAGGTATTGCTGAATTGTACTGAATATTAAAATATTAATATGCATCTGCCTAAGGATAAAAATTGACTGCTAAAGATTAATTGATTGATTGATTTGAATGATGTAATGAGAATGAATGAGTGACGAGACATTCACATGGTTTACCTTCCAAATCCTCTTTTCCTTTCCATGACTTGTCCAGACCCAATACGCAATTGTACGTTAGCAAACAAAATTATTTAAATTATCCCAATTATCCCCCAATTTCTTTTTTTTTCAAAAAAACAACTACAAAACCAATCACACTCTCCAAACACTCACAAAAAACATCAAACACTCACACTCCCACTCACTTACTCACTTACACACTATATGTAATTAGCTTAGCACTTAAATTTTTTAGTTAACTCTTGTTTTCTACACACACACACATATATCGATATATCCACCAAAAATTCACCAAGGTTTACCAAAATACCTTCCAATAGTTTCATTACTCAACTGTCTCTCTTCTAATCTCTTCCTACATCCATTCTCCTGACCCTAATTAACCGCAGAAAATCAACTACCAAGAAGACTTTTTAACGATATTCAAGAAAAATTTTAACGATATTTAAACGACATTTTAACGATATTTAATTGATGTTTTAACGAATATTCAAACGACATTTTAAAGATATTGAAACGACACTCTTACGATATTCAATAAATATTTTAACGATTATTCAAACGATATTTTGACGATATTTAAACTTCATTTTAACGATATTCAAACTTTATTTTATTGATATTTTAACGAAATTTTAACGATATTCAAACAAAATTTCAACGATATTAAAACGACATTTTCACGATATTGAAACGAGATTTTGACGATATTCAATCGATATTTTAACGAATATTCGAACGACATTTTAACGAATTTCAAAATTCATTTTAACGATATTTAAACGACAGTTTAACGATATTCAAACGACATTTTAACGATATTTTAACCTTATTTTAATGATATTTCAACGAAATTTTAACGATATCAAAAAAAAACTTGAACGATATTGAAACGACATTTTAACGATACTCATTCGAAATTTTAACGATATTTAAATGATTTTCTGGCTATATTTAAACGAAATTTAAGCAAACTTTAGCGGATCAAAACGATATGCAAACGATATTTAAACGATAAATTAACAATATTTTATCGATGTTAAAACTGTGTTTAAACGATTTTTAGACGATACTCTAACGATGTTCAAACGATATTCAAAAAATATTTAAAAAAACACTGTTCCCGTTTTCGTCAGTTTTGTTGGAAATGTTGTGTCGGAAGAGAGAAGAAAAGAGACTGTGAGTTTGACGAAGCTTCGAAGATTGTGTGTTTCCTGTTCGTTTGACAAGAGTTGGAGGAAGATTTGTTTCGAAGGAGCAAGATTGGAAATCAGAAGAAGAAGGAGAGCACGAATTTTAGTTATTTTTCAAATATTCCCAATTTTTAAATTGTTTTACATATTAACGGAAAATTAACGTAACTGACTGCATTTGTAACTGATAGTTTTAATCGAATTGTAAAAAAAATAGGAATTTAATTTATACACGTTCCCTTACCAGTCCTTTAAATGACTCGGTTTCTGTTTGGCTGAAACAACGGAAACAACTCAAACAACAACAACAACTAACTCAGCCTCGAATTAATTTTATACGAAACACGATACATTTACACCAATCGCTTACATTCTAAAACGACCTTACTGTTATATTTACACTTAAAAAATACCTTTTAATTCAAGCAAAGAGACAGTTAAAAAAAATTAGAAGTCAGTCAACATTTTAATTACCTTTTCCTCACCACTGGATCATCCGAATTGCCTTTCAAGTCCCCGTTTCCGTCTCTCATCAAACCACCACCGCCACTTTTCCTCCGGCTCCGGCTCCGGCTCCGACTCCGACTGTCACTCCCGCGTCCACTTCGACTTTTTTTCGATTTCTTACATTTTGACTTGACTTTTAATTTCCGTTTCTCCTTCCGCCGTTCTTTCCGACTTTCCCCGCCGCCACCGCCGCCGTCCGCACTCTCCGCGTCACTACACTTTCCCTTTTTGTCGCTCGTCTCTTTTTCTTTGGAGTGTTTGGTGGTTGTTGTTAATTTGTTGTCGTGGCCGTCGGCTCCTGGGTGCGAGTCATGATTGTGATGCTGATGCTCATGTTTCTTCCGTCGCTCCTTGTGCCGGTCAGCTGATGAGAGGGGGGAGGAGGGAGATGAGGTGGAGGATGCGGATCGATAATTTCGTCTCCGCTTACTTTTCACTTTCTTTCTCGCTCTCCCGTCCTTCGCCTCCTCTCCTTCGTCTCCAGCACCACCAACGTCAACGTTTCCTTCCCCCTCCGCCGCTCGTTCACCCGCACCACCGCCGTCAGAGGGCGTCATTGGAACGATTCGTAACTCTTCACCAATCCATTCAATGTCATTCTGCTTCCCCTCCGCCTTTAGATTTCATTAGAAAAGCAAAATAAAACTACTTCATTTTTGTATATTGTTATGACGTATGTAAGGATGCAAGCAATTAATTATCGTGAATTTAAAAATAAACATTTTCTTATGGGATTTAACATGTAGTTTTAAAAAGTAACCTTGGTCCCCTCCACTGTTTTTTTTTGTGATTGCAAATAAAAATTTTCCTACTGAAAAGTGAAGGAAGGGGGGACCAGGGGATTGTATTAAAATCGCATGTTAAATCCCATAAAAAAATTTCGACTTTTTTATTTACCAAAAACTATGAAATTTTTTAAAATTTTGATTTAGCGCATGCGTAAAAACCGTAAGTTTATAAATGACTTAAAGACGACTTACTTGTTGTACGTGAGAGTCACGTGCTGTGTGGCGGTCGTTGTTGACTTGGTCGGTTTTGTTTGCTGCAAGGGGCAGTGGAGGCGGAGCAGAGGGCGTCCTCACCTTCAAGTGTTTCATATTCTTCTCCTGCGTCATGATCATCCCACTCCGCCGCCGTCCCTCCTCCACCCTTCCTCCGGTTCCTGCTCCGGCTCCGGCGCCACTTCTACGTCATACAAGAAACACCACAATTAAATTTTGTTTTCATCATTTAACAAAATGGCAAATCACACAAGAAACACAAATGGATATCAAAAGGAAGATTTCATAAACCGACAGAGAAAGAAGATCAAGTTTCCACGAATACAACAAAGTAGAGTGCACTACGAGACTAAGAGTAAGAATTGGGTGGAGGAGGAGTTAGGGGAGGAGGAGGAGGAGGAGGGAGAGGAGGAGGGTGTGTGCAGAGTAGAAGTTACACTAGAAAAGATTGCAAGTGGAGTCCCTAACCTTGCGGTGGGAAGCCGAGGATGGCGGTGAGAAGAAGATGAGCAACCACGAGATTTACAAGAGGGGGGAGGAGGAGGAGGCGGAGCTTGACGAGAATGGATAAGGGAGGGGAGAGTGTGGGAGGAGCAAGGCCTCATCTGTCCTCTGCAGTGGTGTTCACTGCACCTTTCTCTTTGTCTTTCTCTACCTCCTCCACCTCCACCCACCGGAGCTCTCCCTCCCCGCTCCCCACACTTCCTCCGGCTCCCACACCCGCAACAACGACTAATTCTCTGAGCGACTGGCCTAGTAGTTGATATCGTGGTGGGGGGAAGCTGATAGTGGAGGGGGGAGTGATGGTGGTGATTGGAGGGGAGGAGGAGTGGGAGGGCGATGGTGTGAAGGACATAGAACTGAGCCGCAGGGTGTGATTCTGCTCGTTGGGTAATGTTATTGTGTGAACCCGAAGTAATGTTAACTTGGTAACGTGCCACTACTCTAGCCTTCCCACTGGGAGGAGCCTCAGGAGGCGGTTGGGGCTCCACTGGCTCCGGCTCCGGCTCCGGCACCGGCTTTGGCACTGACGCTGGCGGAGGCTCGGATACTATTGCAGTATTTGGTTGCACGATATTCCCTATCTTCCTATCATACATTTCCCCCTCCGGAGAAGGGGGAGGGGGAGTGGCTTTTCCAATGTCAACCCCGCCCACATCTGTGTTTTCTGTACTTGGCCCCTCCCCCTCATTGTTAGTGGCGTCTGGTACTGGTTCTGGTTCTGGTTCTGGTTCTGGTGACGTGCGGTTTTCTAAACTAATAATTGGAAGACTTGCCGCGTCATTTTCCCCAGACGACATTTTAACCTCACGTCTTAGTTGCCCTTATATTTAATAGAATAATTAATTAACTTAACACTAGTTAGCTGATTGCCTTAATTAATGGAAGAACTGTGACGTGACTCAATGGAAGACTTGTTTGCCCTTTGCCTTTGCAGTTTCTACCTACATTTTCCTATGCTACTTAACAGACACCACCACACTACATACTTTACATTCACTTTGTATTTCCTAATTAATTATGTACGTAGAAATTGGAAGACTCCGATTCGTGTATCAAAATATTTAATTACATTTAAAATTTCCTCCCCCCTAAATTCACTACACCCCTCCCAAGTCCCACCCCTACATCCTGATTCTGATGCCCACCCCTTGGAGCCCCTCTCCCCGGGATTGACATCCACGCTTTCTACACTGACGTCTCCCTGTCAATCTCTGTGCCTGTCTTAAGACGCCGCTCTAAATTCCCGTAGTTGCCATCTTATCTGTCTGATTGATTATCCGGATCCGGATCCGGGACGGGATTATCGATTGTTGGCCCGAAAAAAACAAGTGAGTGAGTGAGGAAAGCGGGAGGACAGTTTGATAAGGGAAGTGGTGGAAATATTTGAGGAAGGAAGCAAAAGTAAATCGGAAGGTCGTCTCCGTCACCTTGTCAGTCAAAGACTCACTACACACACACACAAAGATGACCGAAGAAGGGCCACGCAGCTGATTTAATTGTTCATTTGATTAAAGATGAAACGAAAATATCCGCAGAGTCCAGATCTTGAAAAGTTGGTTTAGAAATTGAGAAATGGTAACTAATGAGGATGAGGAAGATGCGGTTGGACTCGTGACTTGCTAATGACTGTGAGAGAGATGAAAAAGGGAAGATGAAGAAAGAAAGAAAGAAAGACAGAGATGCGTTTGGAGATGAAGGGGAATTGTGTTCTAATCACCGGAGAAAAGCGGATTGCGGTTCAGACTGTGGAGAGTCCACATTATTTCTTCCCGATTCGGGAAGAAGAAAAGAAAAGGCCCGAGCTGGAGATGGATCCCGGACTGGGACTGGAGATACGGAGGGGGTGGAGGAGGGGGTGGAGGAGAAGGTGGTGGTGGTGGGGATTGGGGGTCGGAGGTTCCCTTACCCCTTCCAGTACAGAGCCAGTGCCGTCTTCGCCATGGAGATGGTTTTCTCTGGATAATGAGTGAACTGGAAGTGAGACTGGAGCTGTGAACTGGTTGTTGGTGTCGGTGGAGTGAGTGGAGGAGCTGCGTGATGGGATGGTGGATGAATAAAATCAATAAAAGGGGATCACCTCCGTCCGTCGGCCCAGCTGGTTCTGGTTCTGGCAATGGTGGTGGAAGGGGGAAGGGGCTCCGGCCAACGGACAAAATCTCCCCGCTTTCCACCGTCGCTGTCACCGTCACAGCCAAAGGGACTGGGCGAGTGTCTGTACCGACGACGTATGTATCACTGGGTCTCGCGAGTCCCGTTAATAAATTGATTAAACTCGGCCAGGCTACACACTACACACACTACACACAGTACTCTCCCATTCCGTCAATATTTGCACACACACAAAAACTACTTACTCCGTTAGCGTACAGTGGAACCCTGTACAACGGCCTTTTCAAGACAAAGCTGAAACTTGTTACTGACTACACAGATAAGCGAATAAGAAAGCGATCCCTTACTTTGTAAAAAAAACACGAAATTGATGAAAGGTCGACTATTTACAGTGCAATCGCAGTATAGCGGACTTCGATATAACAGACTCTTTCCATAAATAGAATTGTTTTAGTCATCCACTAACTACAGTCCTACACAGTCTTGCTATGGACTCCCATTATATCGTAGTTTCGCTATTTTGTCTGTGAAGAACGAAAATGACCTATGTACATTTTTAGCTAAACGCAATATCTACTATCTACAATAACATTGTAATATGTCTTGAAACCATTTACATGGAATGTTTTTCCCTTTTCAAGAAAAAATGTAAGAACAACATTTTACAATTTTTAAAAACATGTAAATCTAACTTTTTACACTTTTCAAAAACATGTAAATAGAACTTTTTACATTCTTTAAAAATATTTAAATAGAACATTTTACACTTTTTAAAAACATGTAAACAGAACATTTTACACTTTTTAAAAACATGTAAGCAGAACACTTTGCACTTTTCAAAACCTTCTAATTAACATTTTTTGCATATTTCTCATTTTGTTGTTATGGCATAGCTCATTTTCATTGTAGCTTAAACTGGATGTGGACCACAGACGATGTCGTACTTTCTAGGCCGCACAGTGAAGTACGGTATACAGCGATTTCACTGTATTCAAGTGCAAAAGCACGAACATAGTGCAGTACAAGGTCAGCTCGTAGAATACAATTGTTGCTTGGTGGATGGAGGTCCGTTATACGCGGAGTTGACTGTACAATTAATTTCGACAAAACAGAAACACTCGAACCTGCCGACTACGGCTGACTAGTGAGCTCAACTCAACTCTGGACTGTTCAATGAACATAGAGACTAGAGGCGAAAGAAATGGGCGCAGTGTAAAGCGTGAATTCATTGAAATTCATTCACGTAGTTGACTGAGCAAGTTGTGTAGTGTGTATCTGTGGAGTGGACTTTAATTGTGGGGTGGGATTTATTGGAAGCGGCGGGATAATTACCCTCATTCAACTGCACTGCAATAGCCATTCCATGCGTCCTGCGTATACAAATTATTTTCCATGCTCACATCTCACTGCTAAGATCCGCATCGCATTGGGCTGAATCAGCTGTTCTTGGAGTACCTAGGGGCCATCCATAAATGATTTCATTAGTAAGGTGAGTGGGTATTGATGACATGCCTGTTTTAGGATAGCCGCCTAGGCCGTGTTAAAGCGATGACATACGGGATGGGTTGCCTCTGAGAGAGTGATAATTTGAGGGGACATTATTTATGGACGATCCCTAAGCTCTTTTGTTCCCATCCAGAAATCCAGACCCATTCTATTCTCACAGATCACGCATCACAGGGCCAGCTACTGAACAAAGGCGACTCCAATAAAGTCTCGCTCTGATGTTCAGTTGGGAGCCGGATCTTTTCCAATCTCCACACTGCCCCAACCTTTTTTAAGTTCGTTTCACTTTAGTGATGGAGCCATGAGGCGAAACGGAACAACTGCAGGGGCATCTCACCTGGATGAAAATTAAAACTTGGAAAACCTTTTGCATCTTTATTTCCTTCTGTGCGTGTAGCAGTACCCCAACTAACATACATAGCATTCTATTTTTAATTCCATTCTCCAGGTGCATGAACACTCCACCATCATCTCAAGATAAACAATTTTGCTTTTAAGCAGGTCAATAAATTCAGTTTTAGGTATAGCGAAATAATAGCTATCTTTAACACTCGGGGTATGACGAATTTACAAGTTGACCCAATGAACATACCTGACGTCACTTATGGATGATCCCAAAGATAAATTTGAATTACAAAAATAATTTGTATTAAAATAACATTCAAAAACTTTTGGATTTTGACTTGTTCGCCATGCATTGAGTTACCTTGGATGTGGGAAGAATTTTGTTACTGAATTGTTTTTGTGGTGAGCAATTTATAAGTAAAACAAAATCACCAACACCGCTACATAATTTATTAATTTTATTCAAATTAAAAAAGGACTGCCTCACTGCCCTTTTTCTAGTTTTTTTTTTAAATCTGGAAAAAAATCTTTCAAAAACTGCATTGCACTGCTGCGCTGTTATGTTGTGGTGAACGCGCTCGCTCATCTTCAGTCACACTCACACAGGAGAGACCGGGGAAGACATCTGAATTTATTCTTAGGAAATCTTATTCGCTGCTTTCGAAATTCGCTCTCTAAACCAATTTCCTAAATTCTCCGCTTAGTTAATTCATTCGTAATTTGAATTCAGATCGATCAAAATAGATTATTTAATTCCAAAATTTGCAATACTGTCAAAAGCCTAAATTCGCTCCACATCCAAAGGCTAAAATCATCCTGAGGTAACTACAATAAAAATAAAAATTTACCATTGGGCTCGTCCATAAATGACATCATATCACCAGTTGGTGGGGGGGGAGGCCAATAACGCGTCACATTAATCTTTTTTACACTTATTAGTTATGATATGCGGTGACTTGGTATTGGTATAATGAACATTAATAAAAATGAGAACAATCTAATGACGTCAATTATGGACCCTTCTTTTGCCCATTATTCATTGATTTCCTGCGTGGTTTAAAACGACACGGTTTTATTTGGGATTTTGATTAGCATAAAATAAAAAAGGAGGACAAGGAAAGCACGAAATAAAAATGTCGAATAGCGGAGAGAGCCAGGGTGAACAAAGTGGAGGCGGAGGTTCTGGGAGGAGGAGCGTAAGATACAGTGGCGGGAGTGGAGGAGTCCCACCGCCAGGGCCACTCGCCGGGAAAAAAGATTGGCAGCCCGCTCCATTTAAATCCCGGAACCATCTTGAAGTCTTTGCGAATATCAAGAAAACAATGGGGACTGGACATGGGAAGGACAAGGATAAGGAGGGTGGTGCTGGTAGCGACTCCTGTGATGAAGGGGCCTCCGGCTCCGGCTCCTGTTCAAACTGCTGAAACTGCCACCCTTCATTATCTCAATCAATTTCCAATTTTTGCAAAACTCAAATGAAAAACTATAGATGACACCACAGACAACTTCCGAAACTAATCATTCAATATTTTATATTTTTATAAATTTATCGTTTTTATTTTGCCCCAAATTTTTGAACTACTGAAAATTTTCTTTGCACATAATCTGACTCTATGAGGAAATTTAAAATTTATTGTTTGATTTATAAGTAAAATAAAAACAGTTTTGTCACAACTACGTTTGTGTCTGTAGGCATTTATTTACAGGTTATTTTTGGTATTTTCTATTTTTTGCCAAATAATGTATGACGCTAGTTTAAATCATTTTTGTTTAATCGTACTTTAATCGTAATTTAATGATGCTAGATTTCGATGACGTCATTTATGGACAATCCCTAAGTTTTTTATTAAAGAAAGAGAGTTATATTTCAGACTTGAAGTTCAATGGACCGAACTCCTTTGTAGCACACACCGCCACTCAGAATAGTCGCTCTGAAATGAGGCAAAATTCAAAATAAATGACAAAGTGAAATTTCCTAATTTTTAAAAATGTTTAAAGCGGGAAAATTTAAAAATCAAAATTTAAAAAAAAAACTGACATAAAAACAACTTTTCCAGAAAACGACTCTGGGCTCCAGCGAAAACTCAAATCTTTCAGATGCAGCTTCTCCTTCCCGCCCTTCTCCACACTCACCATATTCTGCGCAACCAAACACAACAGTAATAGAGATTACAACACCATTTTACTAACAACAAGGGATAGTCAATCAATGATGTCATGGCATGGATAACATGACTAATTTAAACTTCTTTGTTACCCGGCTGCGCTCCTCCTTTAGATTGCAACACCACCAATTAACTCCCTCCATCCCCTCCCCGCCACCCTCCTCCAGGAGAGTAAATGTCCCGATTTTATTAAGGGGCTTGTGGGAGTTTTCTGCTGCCAGGATAAGCCCCTCCACGCCCGCCTTCTCACCCCCCTCCTCCGCCCCCTCCCCCTCAGTCTCCGCGTATTCCAGGCTCACACGTATTTCTTTTAAGCTCCTCCTTTTTCTCCTCCTCCTCCTTTTGTCTTCTGTAATTTCCTCGCCATAACCAGCGTCTTGCTTGGAAGGGGCGGGATTCGCACCCACCACAGCGTCTGTCACCTCTTCTGGTTCGGTCACAGTGGGAGTGGCGTCTCCCTTTTCTCGAAGAAAATTAAAAATAAAGTTTCCAAAAATTAGGTGGCAATATGTATGACTATTAAACAGTGTTGGTTTTAAGGGATTACCCACAAACGACGTCATCAAAAAATTCCAACTTTGAAGACCATATATATATGAACCCCATGCTATCAGCTTAGCAATTGCCTAAATGGCAATTGGATTTATAGTGAAATGTGAGCAGTAGCTAATGACATCATTTGTGGACGATCCCGTACCTGTTTCGTGTCGCTAATGAATTTAGCTGAAAGAACAAACGGAAAGTCGTCGGAGTCATCTGGGTTGGTGCAGCTGGAAGTGTTAGCGCCAGTCATGAAGACACAGGTGGGGGGAGGATTTCCATTTTTTAATGGTCCCTTTGGATCCACGCACCCAAATTTATTTTTGTTCCCTTCGCTCATTAGACCGAGAAAAAGCAGAAGGGGAAGTGACGTGCTCCACCAACGAAGAACAGTAGAACCGGATGAAGAATGATAGTAAAGGGGACCCATTGCGCACTGGCCTGTTTGCGCCCTTTTGAATTTAGCGGGAAAGATACTTTGTTGTTTTTTTTAAATATGAAAATATCTCGTGCCATGGAATGTTAAGTCATCGGCCTACGTACGGTGGATAGAATGGAAGGAAAACTTTATTCAATGTAATTTCCTATTAGCAAAGCTGTACGTACGCTTCCAAAACAAATTAACAAATGAAACGTGTTTTCAAAACAATTTAAAAATCAACAAAAAACAAAACGTCTCAAGCATTGACAGTTCAGGGGGCGTGCATCAATGACGTTAAGATGTTAGGGAGGCTATAGGGGAAATATGACCTAGGTATATGTAAACTTTTAGTATAACGCTATAAATTATGGAACACTATAGGGGAGGGGGGAGGGGCTGAAAATTTGCCTAAACGTCATTAGGGAACAACCCTTTAAAATCTAAGGATCCGCGAATGCGAATAGTTGTGTTGTGTAAATAATTTATTACTAATGTACGTGCTACATATTATGTGCTTGTGATATTTTATTTGTGAAGCTAGATCGAAATGCTTTAACAAGTAGCATTGCATTTAATGCAGTCAGCACTGCACAGAATTACCATCTTTATTTTAAGTTGCTTACAGCTGATAGTCTTGCCAAATAGACACGTATGGTTATGGTCAGTAGCAGTTTTAAAGTAACCGCTAAAAACTACTTTTTAAATTTCACAATAATTAACCGCTAATTGCGCACTACTTTTATAATCTACAGCATTAAATCTTGTTACTTCACAACCAATTTATTAAAGCAAGATTTTGTTTTTGTTTTTGTATAAAATATAACTACATTTCATATTTAATTTCTCGTATGTCTTCGAGGGTATTTTAAATTTTTAATGTTGGAGCAAGCGACGCCAAAGGAGAAAAAATGCGGGTGGGTGGAGGGGAGGAGCGTGCGGGGGTGGGGGTGGTTGGAGCTGGAGGAGGAGAAGGGTGGAGAGATAAGATGGTGATGAAGGAATTTTGAAAGACGCGTTTGAATGGGAGGAGATTCCTTTCATTGAGAAGGCGATAGCAAAGTGTGTCTTCCTCCTCCTCCTCCTCATCTTGCTCCTCCTCCTCCGCCCAATTAGACACTCCTACTTTTCTTGTCTTGCATCTGCGCTCCTCATTTTCTCTTTCCCTTTCAACTCCTTCCAGTCGTTCCCATAAGGAAATAAGGTCACATTTCCTGCACCAAAAAAATGGCAAATTTCAAATTGGCGCCAAATTTGTAGTTGTGCAGAATTATTCAGTTTTTAATCAAACATTGTACTTACTTGACTAGATAAGGCGGAGCCTGAGCCGGAGCAGAGGAGGGGGAGGAGGAGTAGGTGGATGGTGGGCGGTGCTCCGGTTCCTGCCAATTGGACTTCCATTGCCACCATCCACCCTCTACGTCCTCATCATCTATTTTCCAGAAGGCTTTGCTCCTCCCCCGTCCCTCCTCCCCGTCCTCCACCCCCTCCCACACGTTCCTGTACAAGTCTTCTGAAGGCCCGGCACCCATCTTGTGTTTGTCATTGACCCACTTTGCAGATGATTTAGTTTGGTGACGTGACTTGGAGGGAGGGTAGGTTTGGGGGTGGGGTTGGGGGTTGGGACAGAGATGAGGGGTGAGGAGCAAGTGTGTGACATTGAGAGACAAAAGATGCTCGTGAAATTCTGCGATTGTTTGGGTGCGACTAAAGATTGAATTGAGAATTGTCATCCCTCTCGTTTCTTGAGCTGTGAGAACACTCGTCTGCTTTAATGAACCACCAATGCCATCCTCACCACCTGCACCCCATGGCCATGGCTCCGATTCGTTAAGTCTACTTTTGGGGGTGGGGTTTGAATTAGCCCAGGAATGAGGACCAAGGTGAGGGTTGATGGTTCTGATTTGGGGTGAAAGCGTCAGTTTCAAAGTTGTCAGTAGATTGTGAGGGCCTCCAAAGGTGGCGTTTGGAGCGTTCTCGTGGATCCATCGAATTCCTTCAATTACATTCCTCACCCTTTCGTTACCTACTTCGAAGCGTCCTGGACAAACCAGACAGACAAACTTACAATGCATTGCAAATTTTACAAAATTTTATTACATACATTTTTTAAAAATTTAAAAAAAAAACGAGGAAGCACCTCTTGAAATAACGTTGTGTTGGTTTGACTGATGGCGGATGCTGGCCACGACGATAGCGAGAAGTGCAGCAAGAACAACCCAATGGAGGTGCTTCGCATAAGTAAATGGGAGTCCTTTCAGCTGTTTCCACATTCCCTAAAAATCCCCAGTTAAAATTATCAAATTATCAAATTATTCGTTTCTAATAAAAAGCGCGCGCGCACGCATGCGCAATTGATACATTTATGAAAACGCACCTGAAAATCAGCAAGAAGCGAAATTAGAAGGACAAGTTGTGTAATGAAAAGCATTTCCCACCCCCCATCCACATAAGCACAAAGAATCCCGACAAAAAGAGTCTGCGCGATGTGGTACAGAATAAGCCCCTCCCACTTCTCGCCCTTCTCCTCCCTCTTTCCAATTAGCCCCACCCACAGCCATTCCAGCCCTCCCAAATTTTTCCTAAGGCCAAACCCAAAGTTCTTCGCAGTTTCTTTATCTTCATCTTCAGATATGTCCTGCGCGGGAAAGATCAATTTGAGCATGCGCGGAAGGACAAGGGAAGAGAAAATGGAGTAGAGCGCAGTTAGAATGATCCAACCCTTCCTTCGCAACATTTCCCACGTCCTCAATACCCCGTCACATTTTAAACAGTCCCGCACAAACTCGCTCATCCCGCGCATGCGCAAAAGCATTATTTCTTCTTCCCTTTTGTCAGACCCAACACCTTCCTCCTTTTGCGCATCTTTTACATTTTCTGATTTTTTCTGATTCAGTAGATCCGAAACATTTTTTAATTCCAAGTCGGCGCTTGTTTTATCGGTTTTTTGCAAGTCCAATGGCGGTATTTTTAATGGCAGAGACGGACAGCTGTTTATCTTTGGCGGGAGATGAGATTGAATATGAATGGGATGCTGCGCTAAGCAGTCGCCATTGCTCAACGGGAATCTGCTCTGAAATTAGTATAAATAATTTAAATTTTTTTAAGCGGGAAATTTGACGATTTTCTATTGTTTAAAAAGTATTAAAAATATTGAAATTAGAAAAGCGCTTACATCTTCGTGTAGATAAACGAACTGCGCAAGATCAAATCGAATAGCAATGATGATGGATTGAAGTGTAATGAGAAGAATCGTTCGACGAAAAAAGGACCACTTGTCGCGCTTCTTTCCTAAAACCCAGTCCACGATTGGCTCGACGACCACAAGCGTCAAGCTTGTGGCCAGAAGCGCGTAGAGGAAAAAGGACCAGTGGTGGAAAGATACGTCTAAGGACACGAGACTCGCCCACTCCCACCCCACCTGTCGTCAGTCGTCACAAACACACATTTTTAGCAAAAATCCTGAAATCTAAAATACATTTGGAAGTAAAGCGCAATTGACTTACAAGTTGGCCAAAGATGATAAGCGATGCGCGGTAGCGACTAAGATAACCAAAGATGTGAACGAGTGTCACAATAAGAAGCTGTGAGGTGAGGAGCCACTGCGCCTCTTTGTTCCAGCAGCAAATCAAAACCGCCGTCGAAATCCCAACTTTTACAGTCTACAAACAAAACCAAGGTGCTAAGTAAGCGCCGCCGCGCCACCAACGAGATTTTTGCACAACACGGCTAACATTGAATTTTTAAATTTTGCGCGCTTACCGCGCTCCACGGAGGATGGGATGGAAGAAAAACAGAGCGAGACACAGTGCTGAGCTGGAGAAGAGCGCAAATCCAGCCAATCTTGGCATCCAGTGGAAACATCCATTTATAGTTCCCGCCCTAATTAGTCAGTAATCATCACCAATTGAAGTTGCGCATGTGAAGTTTGAATGCAGGAATTTAAGTCAATTTTTACCTGCGGATGAAGAAGGAGGGAAAGAGCAGCCGCGGTGATTCCGCCCATTAGGGATGCACTAAAAAGACAAAATATCCATACTTAAAACATTAGAGGGGGGGGGGGGGGAAGGTGCGTTTTTTTATGAGCGGAGGGAGGGGGGGTTGTATTTTGTACCTGAGTTCCAATCCAAGATAAAAAATAAGAAGAACGGCGAAGGCTTCAAAACCTCGAATGGTAGTCAAATAAAAATCAAGTGGATTACCAAGACCTGCGCAACTGAGGTTCAAATCATTCAAGTCCCGCCCACTCTCCACTTGAGTCTCCTCCCATTTCTCATAACCATCCCCTTCCCCATTAAAACTGTTTATATTGGTAAAGTTCAGGCAATCCTTTCTTATTGGCCAACCCGTCCAGCGTGACAGTGCTCGGAGAGCGTGAAACCCTCCTGCTAAAAGCGCCTGTTAAATAGGTATTTAGTTCAAAAATTAGATGTGTAACTACGCAAATATTTTAAATTTTAGTGATTTTTAAAATTCCCGCCTTTTTTCATGATAATAAAGCATGTTTCTACAACAGTGAAAATATAGGAAAGACGGGCATTTTGTTATAAACAATATTGTATTTTGAAAAATAGATAATTTTGAGACCTACTTGGGGCGCAAGAGAAAAGCGCTGAAAACTATTTGCTGTTCCCGCTCTTTCATCACGTGTAACTGAGCGGAGCCCTTGAACATACGAGTCAGCCACTGCAATTTGCTTAAAATATCCGTACAAATTTGCCTGTATAAAAGCATTATTACACATATAAATAGGTACATACAATCACTCGTTTGTTATGTTCGACAAAAATAAAACAAAATGAATACATTAAAATTTTAAACACGTGTACACCTACGACATTTGTAGGTAGTGAAACTTGTTTCTCCAAATCACTCAACTCTTCAAATCGGGTTGACTTCTGGAAGTGTCTCGTGAGATGGACAAATGCAACAACTGCCCAAAGCAGGGCTACCAAAAAAATCAAAACACAAAGTTCATTATGTTTAAAAATCCTTGAAATTCTGTATTTTCATATTTTACAATATGTATTCATGCAGACATCCCTAAATATTGGATTTTTAACAACTGGTTTTATACATTAGTGAGATAAGTGGTTATTCCATTTGTTGTTGTATTTAAATATTTTTGTATGTAGACATCCTTGAATATTTTATTTTTCACTGTTTGTAATTATTAACCTTATTATTAAGATATTCTTGCATATTTCAATTTTAATATTTTCTATTATTTATTAAGCATAATATATCCTCATATATTTTATTTTCAAAGTATGGTTTTAGACATCCTTGATTGCAATTTTTTAAATTAGGTTCTTTATAAATTTAGGCAGACATCCCTGAATATTCTATTTGTAAATACTAGGTTTAGACATCCTTGAATATTATGTTTCTAAAATACTAGATTTAGACATCCTTAAATATTGTATTTCTAAAATACTGGATTTAGACATCCTTAAATATTGTATTTCTAAAATACTGGATTTAGACATCCTTGAATACTATATTTCTAAAATACTGGATTTAGACATCCTTGAATACTGTATTTCAAAAGTACTGGATTCAGACATCCTTGAATACAGTATTTCTAAAATACTGGATTAAGACATCTCTAAATGCCCTAATTCTAAAATACTGGATTTAGACATCCTTGAATACCGTATTTCTAAAATACTGGATTTAGACATCCCTAAATGCCCTATTTCTAAAATACTGGATTTAAACATCCTTAAATACCCTATTTCTAAAATACTGGATTTAGACATCCCTAAATGCCCTATTTCTAAAATACTGGATTTAGACATCCTTGAATACCGTATTTCTAAAATACTGGATTTAGACATCCTTAAATATTGTATTTCTAAAATACTGGATTTAGACATCCTTAAATATTGTATTTCTAAAATACTGGATTTAGACATCCTTGAATACTATATTTCTAAAATACTGGATTTAGACATCCTTGAATACTGTATTTCAAAAGTACTGGATTCAGACATCCTTGAATACAGTATTTCTAAAATACTGGATTAAGACATCTCTAAATGCCCTAATTCTAAAATACTGGATTTAGACATCCTTGAATACCGTATTTCTAAAATACTGGATTTAGACATCCCTAAATGCCCTATTCCTAAAATACTGGATTTAGACATCCTTGAATACCGTATTTCTAAAATACTGGATTAAGACATCCCTAAATGCCCTATTTCTAAAATACTGGATTTAGACATCCTTGAATAGCGTATTTCTAAAATACTGGATTTACACATCCTTAAATGCCCTATTTCTAAAATACTGGATTTAGACATCCTTGAATACTGTATTTCAAAAATACTGAATTCAGACATCCTTGAATACAGTATTTCTAAAATACTGGATTTAGATATCCTTGAATACCGTATTTCTAAAATACTGGATTTATACATCCTTGAATACCGTATTTCTAAAATACTGGATTAAGACATCCTTGAATACCGTATTTCTAAAATACTGGATTTAGACATCCTTGAATACTGTATTTCAAAAATACTGAATTCAGACATCCTTGAATACAGTATTTCTAAAATACTGGATTTAGATATCCTTGAATACCGTATTTCTAAAATACTGGATTTATACATCCTTGAATACTGTATTTCTAAAATACTGGATTAAGACATCCTTGAATACCGTATTTTTAAAATACTGGATTTAGACATCCTTGAATACTGTATTTCAAAAATACTGGATTCAGACATCCTTGAATACAGTATTTCTAAAATACTGGATTTAGACATCCTTGAATACTATATTTCTAAAATACTGGATTTAGACATCCTTGAATACTGTATTTCAAAAGTACTGGATTCAGACATCCTTGAATACAGTATTTCTAAAATACTGGATTAAGACATCTCTAATTGCCCTAATTCTAAAATACTGGATTTAGACATCCTTGAATACCGTATTTCTAAAATACTGGATTTAGACATCCCTAAATGCCCTATTTCTAAAATACTGGATTTAAACATCCTTAAATACCCTATTTCTAAAATACTGGATTTAGACATCCCTAAATGCCCTATTTCTAAAATACTGGATTTAGACATCCTTGAATACCGTATTTCTAAAATACTGGATTTAGACATCCTTAAATATTGTATTTCTAAAATACTGGATTTAGACATCCTTAAATATTGTATTTCTAAAATACTGGATTTAGACATCCTTGAATACTATATTTCTAAAATACTGGATTTAGACATCCTTGAATACTGTATTTCAAAAGTACTGGATTCAGACATCCTTGAATACAGTATTTCTAAAATACTGGATTAAGACATCTCTAAATGCCCTAATTCTAAAATACTGGATTTAGACATCCTTGAATACCGTATTTCTAAAATACTGGATTTAGACATCCCTAAATGCCCTATTCCTAAAATACTGGATTTAGACATCCTTGAATACCGTATTTCTAAAATACTGGATTAAGACATCCCTAAATGCCCTATTTCTAAAATACTGGATTTAGACATCCTTGAATAGCGTATTTCTAAAATACTGGATTTACACATCCTTAAATGCCCTATTTCTAAAATACTGGATTTAGACATCCTTGAATACTGTATTTCAAAAATACTGAATTCAGACATCCTTGAATACAGTATTTCTAAAATACTGGATTTAGATATCCTTGAATACCGTATTTCTAAAATACTGGATTTATACATCCTTGAATACCGTATTTCTAAAATACTGGATTAAGACATCCTTGAATACCGTATTTCTAAAATACTGGATTTAGACATCCTTGAATACTGTATTTCAAAAATACTGAATTCAGACATCCTTGAATACAGTATTTCTAAAATACTGGATTTAGATATCCTTGAATACCGTATTTCTAAAATACTGGATTTATACATCCTTGAATACTGTATTTCTAAAATACTGGATTAAGACATCCTTGAATACCGTATTTCTAAAATACTGGATTTAGACATCCTTGAATACTGTATTTCAAAAATACTGGATTCAGACATCCTTGAATACAGTATTTCTAAAATACTGGATTTGGATATCCTTGAATATTGTATTTCTAAAATACTGGATTTAGACATCCTCGAATACCCTATTTCTAAAATACTGGATTTAGACATCCCTAAATGCCCTATTTCTAAAATACTGGATTTAAACATCCTTGAATACCCTATTTCTAAAATACTGGATTAGGACATCCTTAATTATTTATTTCGTCAATAATCTCCATTATTTATTTATACAGACATCCTTGGATATTAAATTTTTTTTTCAATTTTTTTAAAAATGTATCAACTATAAATCCTTGTATTAACTTCCTAATCTAATGTAATGTTTCTAGAAATCCTTGCATATTTCCTGCCTATTATTTCCAATTAAATAATTTGGTTGATATCCTTGAATAAACTTTTACTATGTAAATTTGATTATTAATGTAGGCATCCTTGAATATTTTGTTTGTCTATTCCATATCCTAATCATAAAAGCTACATGCAAAAAATAAAATCAAATTGAATGAATGTACCCAGACTAAATGTGACTGGATGTGGGAGGACTGAGCGCCCGAAGCATTTTAATTTCTCCCAAATCTTTCGAAGTTTAGTTTGCGGGACTTGATTTTGCTTATTATTGATTTGGTTGAGGCTGAGTTGGAGGAGACTCCTCTCCGCATCCGTCCCTTCGTTCTTCCGTCTCAGTTTCCTCGAAGATGACGTTCTGTGCACCTTCAGCTCTCCAGCGAGTAACACGTCTTTCAAAACTCCGCTCACCATCCTGCATCACTCACTGCTCACTTCTCCCGCGGCCACCAAAGGAAAGCACGGGCAAATTGCAAATTCCTATTTCTGTCACACAAAAATTCTAATCGAAAATCGAACTGGCACTGGTACCGGGTCCGGGACCGGGACTGGGACCGGTTCTGCCAAGGATTTTGAGTCAAGGCCCCGTTCCTGTGTAAGTAATTTCAAAAAGCTTCTTTTCCCTAACGACTTTCAAAGAGAGAAAGAGATACACTGAGACACAGATTACAGATTAATTAGGACACTGAAACCGAGATGAGATGAAGCTGGAACTTCACATTCAGTCAACAACAAGACAAACACCCAACTGACGAAAAAAAAAATACAGAGCAGAAATTAAGGAAAATGCGAATGACGCGGTGTAGAATGTTGAGTGAGTGCGATGAGGATGTAAAAGAAGAAGATGAAGAAGATGAAGATGCGAAAGACGGGATGCGGAGCAGAATCTAAATTTAGTCCCAAAATCTCAACGGCTTATTTTATAATGTTTCTTTTGCTGAAACTTTTTCTTAAGCAGCTTTGTACATATGGAGACGAGTTCCCACATTTAATCCCTATGTTCTATATTTAATTTTTAAATACCTATAGTGCCTCTATTTATATTATGTTATATAGTGTAATTTTAGAGACTTGAGATGTGGATGTGGGATGCGGGCGGATCGGATGCAAAGTCGAAGATGCGATGGGAAGATGCTCACGTGAGATCTTCCCTTTTTTATCTCAAACTCATCTTCTAAGTCTCCCTTGTTATACAACGAATACTAAAAACAAAGCACATTTTGAATAACAAATACATGCGGCTTTTTTTTGCACAATTTTTCTTATTTAATAACCTGAGCTAATTTTCTTCAAAATTTCAAAAATTAATTTCGAAATTCTTGCAAAAAAACGTGGAAAACAAATTTAAAAAATTTAATGTTCACATTGCCCCGCTAAAAAATAACGAAAAATTGGTGAATTATTACTTTATGTAAATGCAAAAATACTTATTCAAAATAAAACCAATCTCGACACGAAAAAGCTATTTGGCGTTTATTTTGTTTAAAAATTAGAAACTATAACGTGTTTCCCGCATTTCCCAAGCTTCCCTCAAGCACCGTGCCACCGATGCCGTAACTGCTGATAGGGATCGTCCATAAATAATATCACGGATGGGTTTAAAGATTTTGCGTGAATTCTGGTGACGTCCATGTATAAAATCAGAGTCCAGTCCAGCACAGACCGCCCCCGCTGCTTGAATTTTCTCAAACAATGGAACGTTTTGTAGTTTTTAAAAATATGTAAGAAGAACATTTTGCACTTTTCAAAAAGATGTAAATAAAAGTTTTTTCACTTTTTATAAACATGTAAATAGGACATTTTGCACTTATCTATAAACATGTAAATAAAACATTTTGCACATTTATAAAAACATGTAAATAGAACACTTGGCACATTTCTAAAACATGTAAATAGAACATTTTGCACATTTCTAAAACATGTAAATAGAACATTTAGCACTTTTCTAAAAACATGTAAATAATACATTTTGCACTTTTCTATAAACTTGTAAATAGAACATTTTGCACTTTTCTAAAAACTTGTAAATGCGACATTTTGCACTTTTCTAAAAACTTGTAAATAGAACATTTTGCACATTTCTAAAAACATGTAAATAGGACATTTTGCACTTATCTATAAACATGTAAATAGAACATTTTGCATTTTTCAAAAAAATGTAAATGGAACATTTTACAATTTTCAAAAAACATGTAAACAGAAAATTTCGCACTTTTCTAAAACATGTACATGCAACATTTTGCTTTACTAAATTAAACCATGATTAAAATCAAAATAGTGTTTGGCAACAAATTGATGCCTAAAAGCATTTTCTTCGTCCGGCCCTGTTCAAGATAGCCAGTTGCACAATGATTAGGATGATGACTTAGGAGTCATAAAGTCGTAGAAATGGGGGAGGGGTTATAATTTATAGGATGACATCTTTTATGAAGGAACCCTTGTATTTAAATGTCTTTTGTTAAAAATTAGCCGTCATATTGATCCGACGTTTGTTATGCATGAAAGATTACCTTTATTGATTTCGTTGCTGGGCCGTAAAATAAGGCCGTGTGCCTATGTTGTTGTGTGTAGCCCGTCGCTAAGTAAATAAATAGAGGCTTATAAAAAAGGGAGAGATGAATTTATTTATTTGGTTTTATTGGCCTTTGGGCTTTGATGTGCCGTGTCGTGCCGCGCCGTGTAGTGTGTAGGTATCTTGTAAAAAAATGTGTTGACTCGTTTAGGAGACGGATGAAGCATGAGACGTAAAGAGCCTTTTAAGACGTAACCAATGGTCCCAGGCCCCGTCATCCATCCTCCAATACAACGAAACCATAAGCCATAATACAGGGCCGCAGGAACATGCTGAGAAAAAAACGGAATGATTTTGGTGCTATTTATTGGTTGTGGGCAATACATATCGTGAGTGAAGAATCAAAATAGCCGATTTTGAATTAACGCTGGAAATAAAAAACCTATGCTATTAGGTGAAACAAAATAACAGGAGTCAAACAAAGTACATAATAAATATTAAAAGCATGCTTAAAAGGTGCAGAATGTTATATTAACGTGTTTTTAAAAAACCTAAATTGTTCTTTTTACATTTTTTAAGAAAAGTGCAAAATGAAAAATTTACATGTTTTTGAAAAGTGCAAAATTTTTGAACAGGTTGTTTCATGAAAAGTGCAAAATGACCTATCTACATGTCTTTGAAAAGTGCAAAATGTTCCATTTACATGTTCTCTAAAAATTGCAAAATATTCTGTTTACATGTTTTTGAAAAGTGCAAAATAATCCATTCCCATGTTTTAAAAAAGTGCAAAATATTTTATCAGACTGTTTTTAGAAAAGTGCAAAATAATCCATTCGCATGTTTTTAAAAAGTGCAAAATGTTTTATCAGACTGTTTTTAGAAAAGTGCAAAATAATCCATTCGCATGTTTTTTAAAAAGTGCAAAATGTTTTATCAGACTGTTTTTAGAAAAGTGCAAAATAATCCATTCGCATGTTTTTAAAAAGTGCAAAATGTTTTATCAGACTGTTTTTAGTAAATTGCAAAATAAATAATCCATTTGCATGTTTTTTAAAAAGTGCAAAATGTTTTATCAGACTGTTTTTAAAAAATTTCAAAATAATCTATTCGCATGTTTTTGAAAAGTGCAAAATGTTTTATCACACTGTTTTTTGAAATGCGCGTATTGGCTAATTTATGCATTTTAAAAAAGTGCAAAATGCTTTATTTACAGTATTTACACGCATTGAAATTTATAATTAGCTTATGTTAGGTAAGGTCAGCTTATTTACTGTAAATTTTGTTTGTATAGTTTAAAAACATAGATATAAATCAAGTTTTGACTCTTGATTAAAGATGCAAGTGCGCCATCTTGGTTTAAAAGCTTCTATGCAATCCAATGTAAACCCTCATTTTGGGATGGGCAACTGCCTTGTTGTCCCCTCCTCCCTGGATCCGCACCCTGATGCATGTATTTAAATGAACTAAAGTGAAATTCATGGGATTTGTATCAATTTTCCTGAATGAGACACGACCGCTGTGTTGTTAAGATGTGACGCCGGTACCGTTGCCAGTACCGGTCCCGCGGTGACGGTCCATGTATCGAGCACATAAATCCAAATCCTCCGAGCGTTGATTTTGTTTCCAACGAGAAATCCTTCAGGGAAATAAAGAAATAAAAAAAAACGCATAAAAAAGTAATCATCTATTCAGAGACCCAAATCACATCGCATCGCATTACTCCTGAAACTCGTAGTGAGAGTAAAGTGAAAGTGTAGACAAAGGGAAAGACATGGGGCTCATGTGGTGGTCGGTTTCGGTTTCGGCTTCAGTGTCGGTTTCGGCTCCGGCCCTGACGTTAGACGCTGTGTAAACGACGACGTGGAAATGAAAATGGGAAGCGAAAGGTTCATTTCCTACGCAAATTGCTTCTGAGAGAATATTAGAGGCTGAAGGGAGTTGGTTGGTGGGATTTGGGGCGATGATATAATGATGATACGACAGTGGTGGCTTATACCATGCGAGACATATGTGAACTACAAAATCCCACACCGTTAAAAGCAAATCCGTCTATTTCAAAAATTTCCCCATGCAAAACCGCTCATCTTCCCTTGGACACTTAAATGGCAAGGTGCACTTTTGCGTTTACAAAGTTTTAAAGATATGCGGATTCGCTTCTTATTGTCGTTTGTTGCTGGTTGCTGGGCATTGGACGAAATGGATGGAAATGGGGAAGATGATTGAGCTGACTGAGGTGAGTGGAGATGAAAAAGGAGATTGGAGAGAAAGGATGCGGGATGCAGACGAAGTAACGGAGATGCTCTCGCAGAATTATCGACGTTTTCACTCTGTCTCCTGCTCATGGCCATGAGAAAGTTGACTCTGAACCGGCCCATTTCCACACACACACAAATACACAGCAGCTACTTTCACCTTTTGTATTTTCCCTCACAAAAAAAATCTCTCTCTCTGTGCACTGAACCTACGACTTTCACCGTCTCTCTGCTTTCTCTATTCACGAGCTCTGTGCCTGATGACGAGAAGATGCGGAGGGGAAAGAAGATGATGAGAGAAGATCTACAGGTCCAAGGCCAAACCGCTACTTTCCCCACTTTCACTCGCTCCACTCAATTACTTTCACCACCCGTCCACCTCATCCCCTCAACTTTCCCCTTTCCTCATCTTTCACTAGTCTACCACGCTCCACCTCATCTGGCTCCGGCTCAGGCTCCGGATCCGGATCCGGAGGGACCACCATCCAACTCCGTCGCTGTTGAGTCGGAGGGGAAAGTGGGTGGAGAAAGAAGGAAGATGTGGCAGACAGAGTTTGAGAGAGGGATCTTTCTTTTTCCTGCACTCGTACTTTCACTTACAGCCCAAAACCAGAGAAAGTCCCTCCATTCCCAGGCCCAGAGACAGACACACCAGGATCTTTGCTCTCGTCTTCAACTTTTCTTTTTCTTGTTGTTCACAGCTTCCGCATCTTCTTCTTTTTCTTCATCTTCTTTGCCTTTTCATTATTTATTCTGATCCAAAATCCGTCACATTAGTGTCACCTCATCACACATCTCCTGTGTTCTTCTAGAGCTTTCAAATAAAAAATTCTCGACACGTAGAAATTTCGCTCTGTCTTATATTTTGCGTTCGGCAGCAGCCACCAGTAGCAGCTTCTTCTTCTTCACTCTTGATCAAGGGTTTGAGAGTGCAAAAAGTGTTGAGTAACGGTAAGTGAGTTTTTGATTTTAAATTGGATTTTGAGCAGAAGCAAGAGAAAGAGCCAGTGAAAGCAAGCGAGTGAAAGCGAGGAAGTGAAAGCAAGTAAGAAAGAGGCAGCTGGAGACGCGGAGTCGGTTTCTGAGTCGGAGACGTGTGCCTGGTGATAAAAGTGGAGTGTTGAGATTTGAGGTGAGATTAAGTTGGCTTTGGAGAAAGTGCCACTATTATTGTGAGTGCTCATCTTTCCTTGCTTCGTCTTTCTTTCCTTCGTCCAAACTCTCAATGTCCACCTGTTACATCATTCCACATTTTCACTCGCTTTCTACTTTCCAGACGTTTACTTTTTTTTCTAAAGACGAAGGACACAAAAGTTGTGGAAAGGGAAAAGAGAAAGCGGTGGAGAAAGTAGAAAAGGCGAAAAGTGTGAGTGATGTGATGGAGTGTGGGAAGTGAATTAATTATTCACACAACTCACTTTCTTCCCTGCCCAAAGGCCTTTTTACTTTCACTTTCCTACTTTTACTTGTGGACTTTCTCTTTTCTGCTTTTACTTGTGGACTTTCTCTTTTCTGCTTTCACTTGTGAACTTTCTCTTTAAGAATTTCGCCATTCTACTTTAACGTGTGGACTTTCACCATTCAACTTTCACTTTTGCAGAGTAAACAGACAGCCAGCCTCCTTTCTTCCTCCTCAGCACACACACACACACGACAAGGTAACAAAAACATAATCTGAATGTTTATTGATTTAGCAACTCACTCTCTTTTCCTTGTCCCCTTTCCCACGACAAGTCAATTCAATTCTTGGCATTGTTCCCTTTGTGGTGGCCTTAATCGACGCTAATGAGACTAATGGGGCTTCGCTTCTCGCGACAAGTGGACTCATTAGGAGTGACAATAGACACAGACATAAACTTGACAGTTAATTGAAATTGACAAAAATGGACAATTCAAATTCATGCTAGTGTCTCAGCGGGACTTGGAGATCGCTCTATACATAAATTAGTGTACATGCATATTTAATACAAAAGTACAGCGTCATTTGCTAGCAAAGTCTACATTTTATGTAGCTAGTGTTCATTTAATAATTAATTAGAAAGTAAGGTGCAGATAAATCTAGAGGAAATAATTTTATTCTCTTTTATTTAGGCATAATTAGAAAATGGATGCTCATTTTTAGATGATTTAGAATCTACGTGTAAAAAATTGTAAATTCAAAAAAGTGAAAGCAGTGGAGAAAGTTTGAATATTTTGTTTAGTTAATTTGCATACGATAAAAGGTTGATATTCTTTAAATAATTAGCTAAATAGCACAGTGGGGAAAGCAGAGAAAGTAGCAAAGTAAAAGTTTAGGCAAAATGCTCAGAAATTTAGGAATTTTGTGAAAATCTTTGAAAAAGTGAAAGTGGTGAAAGTATGCAATTTATTTATTTAGGGTAATATTGCAAAATCGCAAAGCAAGACCATCTAAAACAGTGGAGTAACTTTAAGTGAAAGTTGCATAACAAATGAAAGTAGTGAAAGTAGTGAAAGTGGGGAAAGCACAAAATTATTCTAAAAGGTTTACTTTGCAAACATAGCTGAAGCAAACAAACAAATTTGAACAGAGTGAAAGTTGCATATAAATTAAAAGCTGTCATATTGGTGAAAGTCTAGATATCAAAGTACTGCCTTTTCCAAACGAATATTTTATTGTCTAAATATATATTATTTAACTATACAAGTTTTAGGCTCATAGTATTTTTCTGCTAGTTTTAAAAACACATGGGTATAAAAAACATGTTTTAAACAAAACTCGTTTTACAAAAACCATGTTTTAAACGAAACTCGTTTTACAAAAAACATGTTTTACAAAATACATGTTTAAAAAAAACATGTTTTACAAAATAAACGTTTTAAAAAACATTTTTTTAAAAAATACATGTTTTACATAAAACATGTTTACAAAAAACGCGTTTTAAAAATCTTGTTTTAAAAACCGTGTTATAAAAAACCAGTTTTTAAAAAATATTAAAATACATTTTTAAATTGTTTAAACTTACAAGCACCACAATTTATTAAATCGAATTTCACTTTTTGTAATTTAAATTGTACACTTTCCATTTATTTTACATTAGAAACAAATCAAACCTGTCAATTCTAATGCAGATAGCCTGTTATTGGCCCACTTTAATATCCGAATTAATTTTGCAAATCAAAATCAAACATCCATCTCTATAAATCAAACAATGCCCCACAACGATAATACAAAATTACCATAAAAAGATGAGACAGATTGGGAAATAGGGAATTAAAAGGGAGATGCTCGGATGGCTTGTCTATTATTTTGATTTGCTTGAGGGCAAGTCTGTGATTGATTGTGATGAGCGTGGATAGAAAAAGGCTCCGGATCTCACATCCACTTTCAATCTCTGTCACAAATCTCTGACAGATTTCTTTGTGAATTATTCAAAAACAAAATAAAACGTGGCTTGTATCCGGATGATAAATGATCTTTTAATCTATTTCCCGTGCACTGTCTAGCATCTGGATCCGCCGCTTCTTCAAGTTGGATGAGCTTTTAGTTGAGCCTGGTTCAAATGTAAATCTTGGGATGGAAAAGATGTTCTCGTCTTGTCCTCTTCCGAGGATGCGGATGCGGCCTGGAAATTAGGAACGCTCCTCCTTTTCATTTAAATCAATGAGTGAAAGTTACTTTTGTGGGAAGGGAAAGTTTTGTACATTGAGAAAGTAAAAAAAAGTGGCGACCTCTGACGGCTTTGGTTCGTTGTTGTGAGGGAATAAGGAAAGGAGCATCTCGCCTTTAGTTGGCTCATCTCAAGATGCAAGTGGGACGACGGGAAGACGCAACAGGTGCTGGGGTTGGTGCTGGTCCTGGCTAAACATGTGCTCACCTGTCGGTAATTAATTACTTTTGATTTTATTTTTAATTAAAACGCACATTACGCAATGTAGAGAATACAGAAATTTTTAAAGTGTAGGGGAGGGGGGGGGGGCGCATCCAAGACTTAAGTATTTCTATTCACGCCTCAGAATTTGTGAAGTTTGTACACTTTGGCTGTGTGTAAAGAATCAAAGTAGTGCAAATGGTATTGTCCATAATTGATGTCACAAGTAGGGTTATTGGGTCAGCGGGTCTGCTTGGATACTAAATACATGGGGTTCATAGAGTATTAGAAATGTAAATATTTCGATGACATCGTTTACGAATGACCCCTGTACATTTTTAACAAAAACAAAATGTGTTAATCTATCACACTCCTAGTGAAATCATGAAAATGGAATATTTTACACTTTTTAAAATCATGTAAATAGAACATTATACTACTTTCGCGAAAACACATAAATGGAAAATTTTGCAATTTCAAAACGTACGTAAAAAGAACATTTTGCACTTTTGGAAACACATTCATAGATCATTATGCATTTTCCAAAAACACTAAATTCAAATTTTTGCACTTTTAAAACATTAAAATAAAACATTTTGCTCTTTTTTAAACCTCATAATTAACATTATACTCAAATATCCAACTCCCTTTCAGAGTATTTTTTAGACATAGCTCATTTTGATTCTACTTTACATTGTAAATAGGCCATTTTGATTCTTTACTCACTTTTTTTCGAACATTATACTACAAGTCTAGCGATGCAAAGTAAAGGTTGAAATTTGAAAATATTATATTATATTCTTAGAACTTGACTTACCGTATTACTTCAATTGTATACGGGCTTGTAATGCTAGACAGGTCTGGGAATTCTAATTTTGAACTGTGAACGGGTGTGTTCAACACAGTTTACTACGGTAGTAGACGGGTCTGTAACAGTATGCGGGTAACTAATAGTGAAGGTTGGAATTTGACTAACAATAAGCTTTTAACTGAATGCTTCTATTTCTGTACAGGAAATTGGAGTGGATGGAGTGGGGTTGAGGGGATTGGGGAGGGGAGTGGAAAGGGGTACTGGGATGATCAGGGGGTGTCCAACTGCAGTGGGGGTGGGCGGCAGAAGGAGGTTGGGGGTGTGGTTGTGGGGGTGAGTGGTGGTGGGTCCCTAATTTACAATCCGGAGTGGAAGGGGATGGAGGGATCTTGGCGCTGGGTGTTTTTCCTTCACAACTACGGCTTCGCTTGTCTTTTCTTCTTTCTCGCATTCTACGCTTTCTTCTCCATTCTTAATCTGCGGTGAGGTTATCAGTCCGTCATTTAACACTCAATTTATAAATTAAGCACATTAAATTTTAGGGATCGTTCATAAATTACGTCATTAGTAGGGTTCAACCGTCTACATGTCTGATAATGACACTCAATGTTTGAGATACTCATAAGAATGAGGATTTATTTATGACGTCCCTTGCTGACGATTCCATAAAAATTTGTTTTTAAATTTCCACAGATCGCAGATTTCGACGCGTCCCTACATGTCCACCATCAACAGTTTCCTTTGTCTTCTGGGTGTGTCCCGCGCAGCTGGACTTTTCATTGATCCTTACGGCATGATTCACGTGTGTAGCTCAAATTTCTTATTTTCAAAATTTCCGCGCATATTTTGAACATAATTTAAAATTTAATGGTTGGTAATTCTTGTTACAGAGGATGCCGTTGTTCGTGGGGGCGCTTGTGTGGGATTTGGGATTTCCATGCCTTATCTCATCATTCAGTCTCATTCAAATTGCCTTTCTCCAGCTCACTCAGGTCAACTAAATAAACTTTGTACATAGTTATCCATGCTTTGGCTAATTAGTTTGTTTCGTCACAAAAAAAGTCACTGCAAATTTAAATGAAGCGCAGCATCTTGTAGTTTCAAATTTCGTTAAAAATTGTGGGATGACTCACAGAATTTATAAAATGGTTGATAATGGTGAAAATTGCAGATGGACGTGGGGCAGGAGAAGTTGCGTAAGAAGACATGTCTCTCCGTCGTGATCACCCTTCACTTCGTCACCGTCATTGCGTCCGCCATTTACTCAACTTTTAATCCTGATCTCATGGTCTCCCACACATTTTTCCAATTTAAAAAAAATCTTACAACTTGTAAGTTTTTTCCCATTATTTTTATTACCTTTATTTTCACTTTGCAGCAAGCCAAATTAGGAACGCAGTTAGTCTTCGTCATCTGGGGTCTCCTTCTGTGTGGCTCCTTTCTTTACTCCGGAAGAGATGTGCTTGGCGCCATGGGCGGTTCAAATACTCCCGCCCAGAGCTCCACCTCCGCTCCAGCACCCGAAAAAGGTAAGCAATCCACGATGCAAGGGGGATATGGGAACAGACGGGTAGCTTTAGCGAGCCGCCAAGTTTCCATGGTGGCGGCGGCAATTTTAAAATCTGCGCATTTTATTACAGTTGATTGTTCCGTTACTTTGCTGTAGGCGGACTGATGGCGATGGGACTGGGGATGGGACTGTTGGGACCAGGCCAGAACATTGCAGCCTCCCTCACAGCCGCCCTTGCTCCCACCCTCCTCCAAGCTCCCACCCCAAAAATCAAAATCACAGACGAAAATGACCGAACCGTCTCCGTCGCATCCGACTCCTCCCGTCTCCAAGACAGCCGTAAGGATCCGCCCCTTCAAGTATTCCCTTTTAACATTGTAAGTTATGCACCATGCACAGTTTTAAAATGCCTACACCGTTTGTTTTAGAAGAAGCCTGCGGGAGTGGACGCCCCCTCACCCCCCTCCCAGGCTCCTCCAAGTCCAAGTCTATTGTGGCTGCTGCTGGAGGGGAGAGTGGAGAGCAATCCACAACTTACGTCCGACCCCCGAGCCCAGTCCTCCCCCGGCGGAAAAGTAGTGGTGGAAATCTTCGTGGCGGTATTATCACCCCTCCCAACGCCCCCCAACCCCTCTCTTCCCGCCGCATTAGCTTAAATCGGAGAGGAAGTGGCTACGTGGACGAGAAGGAGGCGAGCAGGAAGAAATCACTCACGTGGTCAGAGAATGAAGTGAAGGGTGGAGGGCGGAGTGGGGGGAAGGGCGGAAAAAACAAAAAGTCAAAGAAGGGGGAGGACATTGGGGAGGAGCGAGACAATAATGGGAGTGACAGTGCTGGAGATTCCGCGTCTGCTTCCAAAAGGCGACAATCAGGGAAATCCGTCGAGCCGGAAGTGGTGGGGTTGGGGGTGGAGGCTGTAGTAGCAGATAGTTTCCTCGGGGGTGTGGGGGGACCAGACTACACCCTCCAGTCCATTCTCTCCCACATTGCCTACGTCAATCAAACGGCGCTCGACTACCGACTCAGTCGCAAGTTATCAAGGAAAAGTCAGGTAAACGATAACTACAATGCAAATCAAAATAATCGCGTTATAAAATTGATTAAGGAGCTTTTCATATATTACATGGACTTAAGGAGCCGCGCATAAACTACCTGGGTAAACTGTTTTGAAAAATGGTGTGCTTACGTAATATGTGAATAACCTCTTGTAAAGATCCTATGTTAAAATTTGCAGGTAGAGAAGGTGATAAAGTTTACGTGGATAACAGCCATGCTCGGCGTCCTTCTTTGTTTGGCGGAAACAGTCCGACTCCTGAGCCCCTACGGCCTCCTCGCCTCCTCCCTCCGCCCCCCGAATCTCTGGCCCTGGTTTGCACTCCACACGGTCGCCAGAATAATCGAGTTTGCGATGGGTGCCACGGTCGCCAATATTACTAAGCAGCCCGTGAGTCGGCCGCATCATTATGCATACTCGATACGACACAAAGCTCAGCGGGAGTCTCTCTACCTCTAACCACTCCCACTTTAACCCCTCCCCCAGAGACCAATGCTTAAACTCTACTACGACTATAAGAATGCGCTATGCAGGGCACACAAATTGCCCACATAACATTTCAATCAAACTCAAATATCAAAAATGCCAAAAATTAAATACAAAACGTTGAGCTATAATAAAAGTGAGCGAGAGACAATCAGCGAGAAAATCAAGGAGAATAAAATGACATACATATTTCTATACAAATAAACATGCTGTTCCAATTCACAATTGCGCACATCTGCTGCTTGGCGCGCATACAATTAAAAAAGTTCAAAATCTCCCGCGCATCCTTTTTCCCATACGATACGATACGATCACTTGTGAAGAATTCTACATATATACGAGAGTGCGTTCTGGAACTACAAAAGTTAAAGAAAAAATCAAAAAACTGTTTTCTTTGTGTACAAAAATAATTATTAAAGTTCTCTTCACCGCCACCAAGTTATATAAATGTATCATCCCTTTGTATTTGGGTTGTGTAGTGGATAGTCATGTGGACATATTGTTGATTTTGAGAGTGGAGTATGTGTTCAAAATAATCTACCTGCTGAAAGTTTTTAAATTTCAAAAATATCTGTACATGTCATTCACAGTGTGGATATCTAACAAGGGAAACAAGCCGCATGTACTTTCTCGATTTTTAAAACAATACCTAAAATACAATAGGCTGAACTTGTTTACAACAGATCTAAATTAACTTGAATAAATTTTGCGCCGCTCATCCACAATCGCGCGCCAAAGTTTAAAAAACTCGATTTTTCGTAAATTTGCAACCCTGTAGCTAGCACAATTTTTGTCCGATTTTTAACAAATTCTAAGTTTTATGATTTCTAGAACATCGTGTTGCAACCAGAGTTAAAATATTTGAAATTTCGAATTTTATTTTTTTCCGAAATTTTTTTAAAAACTAAATTTTTTGAATGCATTTAAAATAAAATAATTTTGAAAAAAAACTGAACATTTTTGAAATTTTAAAATCTTTTTAGATGTTTCAGCGATCCCAAAACTGCAAATTTCGTGAAAATCGGACAAAAATTGTAAGATTTACAAGGTTGCAAATTTGCAAAAAATACATTTTTTTTAACTTTAGCGCGTGATTGTGAACGAACGGCGCATATGGTAGGCGAGTTACTTTAGACCTGCGGTAAGCAAGTGCAACTTAACTTATTTTAAGCATTTGTTTCAAAACCTAGATGGCACATGTGGCGTGGTTCGCCTGTGAGATGATAACTTATTACCATTAAATAATTTTTTGGTTTTTATATTTAATATTTTTGTTACAAAATGACATTAATTTGAATACTGAACTTGTGTGTTTTTTTTGAACAAATACAAAGTTACAAATGTGTATGACAATGAAAACTGAGGTTGAAATTGAAATTCTTGTATTTAAGAAAAAAGGTGCGGGGTATACCTTAGTTGGGAAATTAAATAGGTGCGGGGTATAGCAAAGTTAGCATTATGATTAGTGGGCGCAAAAGGGGATAATGAATGAAATTATGAGATAAATATATTTTGTGATGAGTACATAATAATTATGTGTTAAGATGTTGTTGTTGTTATTGGTGTTGTTGTTGTTGGTACTATGGAGTGTGGGCGGGAAACTCAAATCTTAGATTAGATTCTGTAAGTTAACATGTAAAATATAATTAATAATAGTTGTTATAAATTAAAAATAAATAGGAAGAACTTTGGTTTTGCCGGGAATCATGGGATAGGCGGCAATTTGAATTGCTACAAAATTTGAATCTAACTGGCGGGATGGCGGGATCTATTTAAACTGTGTCAATAATAAAATAAAAATTGTTGTACAATTAATTAATATGGGATATACATTACGAGCATTGTCTGTTCAAGGAATTTAACTACTTAGGACTTTAGCGTGTGGATGAATGGGTGATAAAAGTTCTACAGTGGGTGGGTGGGTACATGTATGACGTGAGTGATGGGAGGTTGGGGGGGGGGGGGGTTGGTTGTTGCCAGCGTTTCACGTCGTACGTAGAAACTGAGCTAAAAATGAAGATAAGAAACATTTAACAAGATACAACCTCAAATGTGGATTCAATTGTTAAACTTATTATAAATAAACATATTATACATAATCAAATGTAACTTAAAGTACCTAATTAAATTATTGGTTCTCCTTCTCACATGTAGGCTCCCATTAATTAAAAAAATATTTGTTTAATCATTGAATTTTTAATTGTGGTTTTCTTCTTTCTTTACCATGTCCCACGCTCATTTTCGATAGTTAAGCTGATGACAGAACAGGGGGGTCATGGGTCATCGTGTGCTAAATATGAATGTTTTTTTACGTCATTTTTGGACGATTCCTCAAGCTTCTGCCTAGTGCCTGTCTAGTGCTTAGTGGGCAACGTTATTATCGCGTGTTGCTTGTACATATGTACATTATATAGAATAGTATACGAAACTCAAGTTTCAAAAATAATTTCAACACAATGTAAATTCAAAATTCCCACACTTTTATTTCTCCCACCGTCCAATACAAGTCATGCATAATGTAGGTATAAATAAACATAACTTAATAACTAACTTACTAATTAACTAAATACATATTACATTTAGCTACACTTGCTTTTCGATTTTCCCTCCATTTTAGGGGTACATAATATACTTTTATTTTGTGACATCACATGTCACGTTTTGCTATGAGCCAATTAGAGCCTTTCAGGATACAACAGTCGAAATTCGTATATATTACAATTGCGTAACAGGTAGCTGCGCCACACAAATAATTTGTCCCCACACGGCTCGCCGCAAAATATCTCTTAAGGATTCTTACCTGCGGTTGCATTTTTCGTCCCCAAGAGACGAATAATTCGTGTGGCGCAGCTAACTGTAGTTGAGGACTTCGTTTCGGCAACATTTTCAAAAGAAGTATCTAGATACATATATGTACATTTTACAGTTTTAGGAAAGTTGTCAAGTTGACCTTGACATTTAAGGTTGTGACACAGAATTTTGAAAAAAGATTTCTTCTGCATTGCCATATGTTAAAAATGTAGGAGCCTAAAGATTAATCCGCTGGATAGTGAAGTTGCCGTAGCGCCGCTTCTTGAATATCGTGTACATGAGACGGACCTCCTCATCCGGGACTTTGATGCCTAGCGAGAGGAAGTAGCGGATCATTGCGGCGCGGAGAAGATCCGGGAATTTCTCGAGTAGGTAGCTGAGCCACAAGTCGAACCACCCCTGCTGCGTCTCCGTGCACATGACGCAGATCCCAAAGAAACCAGGAATCACGCGGTCTGCAATGTCAAGTTCAAAACAAAACAAATTAGCACTAGTATTTTGTACAGATTTTCTCCACGTTATTTATTTCGTAATGAGACGAATTCAAAATCAGACATTATTTCCGTAATCATTAGGTCATGGGAAACTAATTCGGATAAGTAACACAAGACAGAAAACTAATTTAACACGCATGTGACGCAGCTACTAAAATTCGTCGTTTGTAAATTGCCATCGTTTGTAAAAATTGGTTTTCCCACACTCCCAATTTCCCATGCACTAAAAGCTAAATCAGTCAAAATGGAACTCCAATTCCCATTTCCACTTTGCTAGTGTTCACCCATAAATGACGTCATGGAATTATCCCCGTGTCTCAAGACACCCCTGTCCGGAGCCTAACCATTAAATTTGTAAATCTTTAACATGCGAGATGTCATTAGCATCCACAAGCAGACCCAATGATCATATCCATGACGTCATTTATGAGCAATCCCTAGTATTTACTACCGCATTAAATTTTATTTTGAGTGAATAAATTCGAGCATTCGAATAATTTAAGGAAGTCTTCGTTTATGAGAAAATCAAAATGTGAGCAAAAATTGAGACTGGTCATTTAAATGTTGACTTTGACACTTAAATGTAATTCACCTAGACCTTCAATTCTACCCACATGTAAATATTTGGACATATTTTATGGGCTCACCATTTATTTTGCAAATAAAATATTTTCAAGTTTTGTGTGTCCACACTGCGCGTATGTAGTAGAGTTGATTGCATTAATAATTCAGATTGCTTTACCCAACGAGGTACTTTGTGTGTGCACAGACGTCATTTCTAAATATTTTATAAGCAATCATTGATCATTATCGTAATCGTGTGTCGGGATCATTCAAATAAATATAATGAAATGAAAACGAAAAAAACAAACTTTATATTGCTTCGAGTATAAAGCGGAATAGAGGAAAACATGCAAATATTTAAAGAGATCCTTTTAATGAAATAATGAAAAAAACTGGTCCACTTTAAATAATTCCATCACCTCATCTCATCATCATCTCTGACGTCCATGTCCATTGCCACACTGTTCACTGTGATTAATAAACTTCAATCTCTACTACTTTATTATGCCTTTTTGTGAGTACAAGTCAAACAACATGCTAAGACTTCGAGGAGACGTGAATAAATGACGTTATTAAAATGAAAATATTTGTTTACTCATAAACACTTTAATTATTCTCTTCTGTCTTAGGAGCTGTTCATATATTACGTTGCAGCCCTAAAACGATAATCAACAGCATTCAGTCACTCCATTGCATGGCTTGAGAATAGAGCTAACATTTCGTGACGTCATTGATGGACGCCCCCTAGCTTTTAAAATACTGACAGAAAAAAGGAGTTATTTCTCAAATTGCATGCAATAGGAATGTAGCTAAAATTTTGTGACGTTATTTATGCACGTCCTCTAGGTTTTGAAATACTGACAAAAATAGGGGTTTATGATTCGGATATCGTATTGCATGTATGTAGTGAAAATACAGCTAACATTTCGTGACTTCATTTATGCAAAACCCCTAACTTTTAAATCACTGACATAAAAAATGAAGTAATATTTAATATTGCTTGTTTTGAAAATACCGCCAACAATTCATGACGTCTTTTATGCACGTCCCCCGCCTTTCAAAATACTGACAGCAAAATGCTTTTTTTTATATTGCATGTCTGGAGAATTAGGCTAAAATTGTGTAACGTCATTTATGCAAAAATCTTAGCTTTTAAAATAATGACAGAAAAAAGGGGGGAATATTTATTGCATGTCTTGAAAATATAGCTAACATTTCTTAATGTCATTTATGACGACTCCTAGCTTGTAATATATTGGCAGAAAACAGGGGCTTTATTTCAGATTGCATGTCTGGAGAATTGAGCGAATTTCGTGACGTCATGTATGCACGACCCTCCACCTTGTAAAACACAAAAATTTGAGACAAGTTCCAATGTTCATTTAATTAAGTTTTTTTTAACCTTTTGCCCAGCGCCCCACGAGGTCACATGGTCCATCACTGAAGAAGCATCGGATCTGGAGGATGACTAAACGCTCGTTCCGAAAATATTGAAGAACATCCGCAAAGTCCCAATCTTTTTGAATGTACGTGGAGACCGGGACTCGACTCACGCCGCCGTGTCGACTACGATCCGACTCCCGCTTAAAATTCTTGTTGGTCCGGTACTCCTCATAATTGCGACTGTTCAACGACTCCACGGGATCCACCGCACTGCACACAATTATTACGGACACGAGACACGCAAACGTTGTCAGTTGCTGCATCCCCAACATTTTAGAAAAAAATGCTTTCACTTGTCTTCTTATGTCACAATTCACCATGAAATCTCAGTCAATAATTTCGTTACCATTTTATTCAAAATATTTTGATTTTCTTCTACACTATTTCCCACTGCAGGGCTCCTCGATTTTAAATCCCACATTTAACAATTTGTCACTTTTTCACTTTCTTCTGTTTACATTTTGAAATTTTGAAGGAGCTGTTTTAAACATGCACTGGTCCTGCTCCAAAATTTCAAGTTTTGGAAATTACATTAAGTCACATGAAACTTTGGTCCTGTGTGGAATCACATTTTGCTGCGTGCACTTTGTAAAATGTTAGAGTGGCAATGCAATGCAAAGACTCAATAAAAATGAAACAAAAATGAAACCGGTTGGACACATTAAATGAAATCCTCGTCCTCTCCCATTCGCTCACCAATCTGCAATAATGTATTCATCGGCATTAACGCAAAAATTAAAGTTTCATAACAAACGTTATTATCTTTAAAAGTATCTCCATTATCAATGATCATGAACGTGATCCCAATAGGTATTTACATTTAATGCGGTTTTGTTAGGGATTATCCATACATGATGCTACGGGTAGGGTCAATGGGTCTGCTACCTACTTCTGGTATCCCATAACAAAGATATTCATTTATGCAGTGGGTAGTAGCGAATGATAGGGGTGGTACAAATGGGGATGCGTTGATTAAATCATTTATGGACGACCCCTCGCACAAATTTCAAATATATTTTGCAAGTTCTTTTGTAAATACGTCAGAGATCAATGTCGCAAAATATTACCTACCATTTTAGTAAGTGCTAAAATATTTAAAATCAAATGTAAATGGCTACTACATACGGGGTCGTTCATAAAAGATGTCATGATTGAAATTTAGCTTTTATAATAAACCCTAATATTACCCCATCAATGAAAGGTCAACTTTTTAAACATGGAAATGATTAAATGGAACAGTTTTAGGACCCCGCACCTAAATAATGACATCATTTATGCGCGAACCCTAATATTGGAAAACGATCTTGAAATCATGAAGCCAAATTTACGGCGGGAATCTCTTGATAATGAATTTTATTTTATGAGATTGGGCATGGTATCTGGCCACAGTAAACGATTGTGGGGATCGTCCATAAATGATGTTATTATTCATTGTAACAATTGTTGGTGGGTGCAAAAGTAGAATAATGATATTCTATGTTAAAGGAAGCCGATGACAGGGGAAGTCATCGAATCATAAAAATTATGATTTTTTGATGACATCATTTATGGACAACCCCTTACACGTCGATCTCCTAGTATAAAATAAAAATGTTCAGTTCTTTTCGTGTATTTAGTGTAGATTTTAGTGTTAGACAGTGCATTATGTATCTGTGTGGAATTGAACTGGACCTATGTAGTAAGGGATAGTCCATAAATTATGTCACGAAAAAATTCCCAATTTGAAAACCGCCATTTAGTTATTGCGTAAATGACCATCTATTTAACATGGAATGTCACTAGTGTCAAATCACAGACTCAATCACCCTACCATCCACATCAAATACGGACGTCCCCTAGAGCATAAAGGAATGAACGAAATGAAAGGAAAAGTTCAACGATTAACGACATTATATGCGATTGTAAATATTGTAATCAACACTTTGCTGCATTCGCAAAAATTAAAAAAAAAAATGTGTGTGCCCAAGACGCTGAAAAGTGGCTTGACGAGAATTGGATCTGTGTGTGTGTGTGGATCGAGTGGATTAACATTCACATTGGGCTTTGCATTGACATTATTGGCATCATTGGAGTCTGTTGGTGAGTGAGACTGTGGGACGTGACGTGCGAGGGGAACAATGGCAAGTGGTCAGCTGGTGCATGCGGAGAGCGTAATGAGTGATTAACTAATGTCAATTATTTTAAAATGCGAATAATGTGAGTGTAGAGAGTGAATGTGGTTGGACATGAATTTGGAAAATCAACTGGGTCAAAGCCAGGCCAACAACATCCACCACCACCACAACAACAACTACTACTACTACATTCCCCACTGCCACTCGTTTTCTTATTACGAATTTAATTTAAATTTTTTAATATTCATGAACGCAAATTTAATCACATGGAATTACTCGTCCAGACAATAATACAAATTACATAAAATAAATCGAATTTTGAAAATTTAAAAATTTTGTTGCAAATAATTCCTTGAATTTAAGGCAAAGGACGAGATACGCAGGTAGCTAACTGTGTTGTTGCTAATAACGGCAAAAATATTCAAAAGGTTATGGGGCTATGCAAGAATATGGGAAAAATTGTGAATATTTTTTTTATTTTTAAAACTTACCTCATGAATATTTTAAATTAATTTTTCTGTAGCTTTACTACCATCGAAAATCACAAGAGCACAATAACAGTGACACGAACCATGAAACAAGAGCGAAAAATTGCATAATTAAACGGGATTTTAATAAATTCACAGCTTACATTTTTCTCTCACCCACAAATGCCTATTTTTTTTGCAAAATGCAATCCAATGTCACGTCCTCCAATTTTCTGCTGATTTATTTTCAGGTTCAAAATTACTACTAGCGGAGAATTAGTAATTATTATTATTACAATTAGTTTAATTGTACTGTGAGAATTAATTTTTCTGCGACTCACAAAGGTCGGTTCACTCTACACAATGCAATATGTACGCATGCATTTCACCACAAGAGCTACACGAACGAGTTAACATGAGAAAGAAATTCACACAAATGTACTTTTTTATGCTTGATTTTGAAAACCACTTTTTTTTAACTATGCGAATATTTCAATTTCAAGTAGACGCACAAATGCAGGAAGGACACGACACTTTTAAAACACTTTTTTGTATTTTTTCCGTATTTTGTACCTTCTTTGGGGTAAAGTAAGAATAGTTTTTGAATTTTCACAAATTTGTAGTTATAAACTTGAAAATTTGTTGTATATTTTATAGTTGGAATTTTGAATTTAAACTGGGTTCTGATTGTCTGATGAAGTTAAAGTACGCTAACTGCTATAAAATGATTTTATTTTACTTTTTGGAATTGTGTGACGGAAAGTGCGTTTTCTGGTTTCTGGAGTGGATGGTGGATGCGGCAGAGTAGACGACGGTACAAGAAGACTTGCAACGAAACTTGAACTGCCGCAACTGAAACTGCACCCACATTTTCCACCGTTGACCGTCTAAAATCTCGTAAGAAAATTCTCATCACATTCACATTCACAAGGGATCGTCCTCCAATGATGTCACGAGTATAATCAATGGGTCTACTTGGCAACTGATGACATCCCATGGTAAAGATAGCCATTTACGCAATCGTTAAGCTCATTGCCAAGACAAGGAGGGTGCTTCTAGAAATAAGAATTTATTGATCACAGAATTTGTGGACGACCCCCAAAGTCACATTGACACTTTACATTTTTCCATTGTTATTGTTTTGTTTTTTTTCTTGCGTTCACCATTCACCACTGTTCACCTCTCAATCTCGATCTCAAAGCCGCATGGGAGACATGTGCATAATCGCAAATGGCAAGTGCAGTGTGGAAGATGTGAGGGATGGTCCATAAATGATGTCTCTTAAATTATTATGAACCCACTCTGTTTACGTCAAATTTAATATTGCGTAAGCGGCAATTCTTAACATTAAATGTTAACAAAACCTGCTTAGACCCACCGACCCAATCATGAGCGTCATTTATGGATGGTCCCTAGCGTAGATTCTGTAGATAAAAACACGTACTGAGTAGGCTACTTATCGTTAGATACATAATTGCATAATATTACGACCTTGTTTGCTGCTGTTCATACGTACGTAGAAACGGAATTTGTCCACAAATTCTACACTTCGCATAGACCGTTAGCCGTTAATTTAATTTACTTTTAATTAAGTTATAGCTACATACATAGGTATGAACTATATCGCCAATCAAATAAGAAAGAGGCACACGAATAGTACATAATTATTCAATAGGAATAACCTCTAAACGGCATTATGCGGCCAATTACAATTATTAAACCAAGCCATTGTGTGTAAATTAGATGATTTGTTTCTTCTTTTTGTAGTTTTCCAGTCACAAATTATTATTTCCCACCTTGAATTTTATAGCGTAATTTCTGCGGATGAAACAGAGTGATACTTATTAGGTAATCAGCCGGCTGGCTACGTCCAGCCCCATTCTTGTAAACAGTAATTATATTTAAATGTAGAGGTTCGGTCCACAAATGACGTCGTCGGTGGGGTCAATGAGTCTACTTGGATACTGAAGACATCCTATGCTATAGGATAACCATTTACTCAATGATTAAACTGATGACAAGAAAGGTCGGTGCGTTTTAAAAATTGAGATTTTAAATGACTTGATTTGTGGACGGTCCCACGCTCAACATCGTTTCTTCACCAGCATCTTAAGCACAAAAATATAAAATAAAACTAATAAAAGTGAAAAATATTCTATTGACATGTTTTTAAAAAGTGTAAAATTGTCTGTTCTAGAGTTTTGGAAAAGCGCATACAATGTGCCATTTGCATAATTTTAAAACGTGCAAAATGTCCCATGGACATAGTTTTAAAACGTGCAAAATTTCTCATTTGCATAATTTAAAAACGGTGCAACATGTTCTTTTAACATGCTTTTAGGTTCATATTGATTTTATAGAAAGTGGATTTTGATTTAAGCTAAAAATGGATTTAAGATCGCCCATAAATAGAGGTAATGCCTATACTTAGAAATTGATAATATTTCATGTTAAAAAAAATTAAGATTTGTGATGACAGTGTTTGTGGATGACCCCAGGCTTAAACAAATTTTTTCATCAAAATCAAAAAATTGTATTTTGCACATTTTATTAGACTGCTCCTTCAACTTGTGATTTCAATAATTATTATTATCTTTTTGAAAAGATGAAGGAATCAGACTGATTGACTAATGCATCGATAAGGGAGCGTGCATAACTTAGGTTGTACGTCATGGGGGGGCGAGGTTTAGACTGCCTATCCTTTTACATGAGCGTACATACCAAAAAATGGGGCGAGGGGTTCAATATTTTTGATTTTTGTACCAAGTAATTTATGCACGCTCCTGAATTCAAATGAAACTAATGTAAGTACAACACAACATGTATGTAGGTAGGTACTTATTTTGAATGGTGACTGGTGACCAGTACCAATGTTATATACTTTATATCTACCAATTTAAGGAAAACGAACATGTGTAATAATTGTAATATCACATATGTTTACATAGGTATGTTTGAAGCTTTCCTCTCATTTGGTGTGTACGTCAAAGGTATTGAAAATCATGTAAATGTGTATTGTGGATTTTACAAACTTTGCGGTCAGCACACTTTTTAGATGCTGAGCATCTATAGGAATGGCTATGTCCGTCTGTCTGTCTGTCTGTCGATGTGTCTTTTTTGTCGTGCTCCACAGGTCACAGTTTTCAATTTAATTTTTTCAAATAAATTTTAAATGATGGTGAATGCGATGGAATAGAACCCTATTGTTTTTGGAATTAAACGGACTCACCAGTTTTTCACAATTAACGATATAATGGACCAACTTTTTAGCATTAAAATGCATTCAGGAAAAACGGGTCTTTGGCAAGACTTTACATGCAATTCAATTTCAATACTTGCCACTGAAGCCAAGTAGGTAGGTACATGCGCCGCACGTTCCATATACCTGACATTCAGTGGATATTCGTACCATAGAAAACATCCGATGAACAAACATAGCGTTTTACTAGTAGGAATCCAGGGATCGTCCATAAATTACGTCAAACAAACTTTACAATTTTAGAGACCCCCACAGTTATAAGTTCAAAAATTAGCTTAAAATATATCCTTAGCATAGAATTTAACTAGAATGCATGCAGGGATCGCCCATAAATTACGTCATACAAATTTTACCATTTTGGGGACCCCCACAGTCATTAGTTAATTGTTTCTTACGATCGTCTGCAAAAGACGTCACAAAATTATTATACGCTTATTGGAATTGCCCGTAAATGATACGAAAAAAATATCCCTCGTTTATTAATATTGTCTATAAATGACTTTACAAAAAATATCACTGGTTTATTAGGATCGTCCGTAAATGACGTCACAAACAATATTACTCGTTTATCATAATAGTCTGTGAATGACGTTACAAAAATAACTCTTCTATTGGGACTGTCCGCAAATGACTTTAAAAAAATATAAATCGTTTATTAGGATCATCCGTAAATGACGTCACAAAAAATTTCACTTGTCAATTGAGATCGTCCGTTAATAACGTCAAAGAAAATATCATTTGTTTATTGGGACCGTCCGTTGATGACGTCACGGAAAATATCACTTTTTTATTAGGATCGTCTGTAAATGACGTCACAAAAATATGAGGGTGACGCGCAAATGATGTCACGTGAAAATTTCTTCTACATGTCACGGACTGACCTATATGTGTTATACATGTTCAGAGATCGTCGATAATAACGTCCCTCAAATACTATAGTTTCTAGTATCCCAAGTCCCAACGTTAAATTTGTTTTCATCCTATTTTAACTACATGTCACGTACTTACCTATAAGCGTAACAGATATTCAGGGATTGTCTATAATGACGTTATTTGTGATTGGTGCAATTTATAAAAAAAATTCAGCATTATTAAATTACATGCTACGAACATTGGTATATGTCTTATTGATTGAAGAGGAGCTTCCGTAAATCTTATATCATCTTTTAGCGTAATATAAATTGTCTTGCGCCTTTGTTAAATCTCAGCATCTACTTCGGGCCAGCCCACGGTCGACAAATCCGGCGCGAAGCGCCGGATTTTTTCATCTATATTTCCACTCTCTTTTATTTGATTTCGAACATAATATTAGGAAATTAAAAACAAAATCCAATCAATCAATGTTTATTTCCAAAATGTTATCTCACTTTTTTGTTGTGTGGTTTTAGTGTAACATTGCCGTGTAGCAGAGTGCAATGGGCAGTGGGAGAGCTATCGCTATTTTTTGTCCTGTTTAATTACGCTCTGGCTTTCTTTCTACCTACAGCTGGCTGTGTGGCTTAGTATTTTGTAAGTTATATTCCTTTAGAATGCAAAATTGCTCAGAAACGAAACTAAAATGTTCAACTTTGCCCCCACTCCCTTGTCCCATTAGCCTCCGCTGGCCCTTTCCAAATCTGATGCACAAAACAACTAACTGTAAAATGCAATCAATTTGTATGTTGGGAAATACAGCGTCGAAACGTCGTAAATAAAACTGAAAACATAGCCACTGAAGAAGCAAAACTGCCCATTCTCATTTCTTACTAATAAATAATCGCTTACATATTTGATAATGCACACATCTACCGCAAATGTTGGAATAGTACGCCATGCATATAGTATTACAAATGGATCTCTCAGACCCGCGTAATAGAAGCATCCTTCTACATTGCGTATATAATATTGTCGGATGTACAGGTTTTGATACGTGACTATAATTGTTTAGTGAGTTGAGTGTTAATTGTAATGATGATTGTGCAATAAAATGCGAAGGTGAATGAACTGATTAAGTACTTGACTACTAAAACGCAGTGTCCTAGTTTTAATGAGCAGAAAAGTAGATGTGACTATTTTCCATGTTTGACGTGAAGTAAATTGTATAGTTAGTTTTGTTTCACTGATTTAAACTCGGTCTTCCACATCACCGATGTGAGTTATTCATCAGTATTATTACAATATCAAATAATATCTACCATCAGATATTTCATAAATCATAACATCTCTGTACAATACAACATATAGTATCTACAAAATTTATACCGTCTGTGAAGAACCAAAATGACACATATCCATTTTTAGCTAAGTACAATATCAACTATCTACAAAAGTATTCAAATACATAATATGGGCATATTAAACGTACATACATATGGACACAAAGACATCTAGGGCATTTAAATAGAACATTGAGCACTTTATAAAAATATGTAAACACAAAATTTTACACTTTTTGAAAACATGGAATGGGAACATTTTGCAAAATGGCAAAAACATGGAATTAGAACATTTTGCACCTTTTTGAAAACATGGAAATAGAACATTTTGCACCTTTTTGAAAACATGGAAATAGAACATTTTGCACCTTTTTGAAAACATGGAATTAGAACATTTTGCACTTTTTAAAAACTCTTAATTAAAATTTGACACATGTTTCTCATTTTGTGTTTATGACATAGCTCATTTTGATTGTAGTTTAAATTGGAAATGAATAATTTTGGATCTTCACAGACGATATACCCTTCTTTGTCATTTCACAATACGGAATGTGCTTTTATAAATCATTTTTATCAATTATGATTTGATCTATAATAAATAATAATGTGATATTAATTCGAGTCTCTTTACAATTTCATTTAAGTAATTAAATATACTAAACATTATTTAACAGTTTCACATCCGCTTTAAATTAGGAACTCATTAATCTACTTTTATTAAATACATAATAATAATTTAAATAATTAGATTCCTACGCTTAAGTCATTAGTCGTTTTAATAAACTTATATCTATATCAGTACTTCCACGTATGATTTACTGTATATTACTATTACCGTAAAGCTACCCAATCTCCTAATTGAATAATATTACAGACCAGCGCAATATGACAGGATAATCGGTGCATGATATGCAATTAAATAGTAACATTTATGAATAATCATAACAATTAACTACAAATAAAAGATGCTGAACAAACATTGCTGTACACGGCACATCCCAAGTGAAGAATTAAAATGATTCATTTCCAATTCAATGTACGTATAGTGTCAAATCGACCCTAATTAAACCTTTTTGAATCTCATAGTTACCCATATACAACTATTTGTGTCTGTCTTGTTGTTAGTTTTAGTTTTCCGTATAAATATTTTCAAAAACATGTAAATACAAAATTGTGTACCATTTTAAAAACAAGTCAATGGAAAATTTCGGACGTTTCAAAAACTTTTTAATAGAACATTCTGCACTTTTCAAAACCTTTAAATACAAAACTTTGTAACTTTTTTAAAAACATGGAAATGCAACATTTTTGCACTTTATGAAAAAAAAATGTAAATAGAACATTTTATACTTTTCAAAAGCATGTATGTACAACATTCTGCACTTTTAAAAACATGGAAATAAAACATTTTTGCACTTTATGAAAAAATGTAAATGGAACATTTCAGACTTTTCAAAAGCATGTATGTACAACATTCTGCACTTTTAAAAACATGGAAATAAAACATTCTGCAATTTTAAAAAAATGTAAGTACAAAATTGTGTACCTTTTCAAAAACTTGTCAATAGAACATTCTGCACCTTTTAAAAAAATGTAACTATATAACATTTTGCCAACCTTACTTAAACTTTATGTTTTACATTTTACATAGTTTGCTTAAATTTTATCCTTAATTGAATATTATGTGGTATTTTGATTTTTCATTAGCAATGTGCCATGTATGTACATAATGTAAAATGCAATGTATGATCGGCACATTTCAATGCTATAAAACTGAGCGATTTAATTAAATTGGAAGGTGTCGGAAGCGGTGATGATTTCAAAAGCCACCTTTTCCAAAGAATGGAATTTCTATGAATGACTAATACAAAGGGAAAAAGGTATTCTCAACTTTCAATGCCTCGGGTTTAAATTTTACATGTTGTGGTTGTCGGCATTCTAGGTTTATTGGAGGCACACTAAAATGTACTAGAGAACAATATTATTGTAGATACGTAGAAATACTTTATGATATTGGGGCCGAGCGGAAATTATCTATGCTAAAGCACAGTTGGAAAATAGGCAGATAGGTGCGTAAATAATTAGTGATTGTATCGGATATTTAGATGTTTTGATTTTGAAAGTGAAAACATAATCACCCATGACCATGACCATTACAATGAATGTGTCTGTGGATAATTCCTATTTTGTTATTGTCACAACTCAACTCTGTCTTTTATTCCTTTCAAAACGTTTCATACTTTATTATTGTTCCGATATTTACCGTATTATTAAACTTAGTCCAGATACAAAACTTTACTTCTCAAAAACAAGTCAGCGAGTCAATAAGTTGTCGGTGGGTCCGTCCCATGTTGTGACTGGGGGGAGAAAATTAATAAATTACTAAATTTATTCTCAAACTTTCAATTAAAATCTACGAGTTTACTGGAGCCGCAGAAAGTTAAAATAAATTCAGTATTAAACTACACAGCACGGTTAGCTATATGTTCGCATACAATTCTTCAAATGCCTAAGTAATTTAAGTAATTCCTGAAGTAGGTAATTCAAATATTTCAGTAGAGCAAAATGTTGTATTTAGATGTTTGAAAATATAGATTAACATGTTCTTTTGACTTGATTTGGAAAAGTACGAAATGTTCAATTCCCACGTTTTAAGAATCTTGGAAAATGTTTTATTTCCATGTTTTTAAAATGTACACAAAATTTTATTTGCATGTTTTTAAGAAGCGCAAAATGTTCTATTCACATAATTTGAGATCAGCGGAAAATGTTTTATTTCCATGTTTTGAGAAAAGTGAAAAATGTTCTATTTCCATGTTTTGAGAAAAGTGAAAAATGTTCTATTTCCATGTTTTGAGAAAAGTGAAAAATGTTCTATTTCCATGTTTTGAGAAAAGTGAAAAATGTTCTATTTCCATGTTTTGAGAAAAGTGAAAAATGTTCTATTTCCATGTTTTGAGAAAAGTGAAAAATGTTCTATTTCCATGTTTTGAGAAAAGTGAAAAATCTTCTATTTCCATGTTTTGAGAAAAGTGAAAAATGTTCTATTTCCATGTTTTGAGAAAAGTGAAAAATGTTCTATTTCCATGTTTTGAGAAAAGTGAAAAATGTTCTATTTCCATGTTTTGAGAAAAGTGAAAAATCTTCTATTTCCATGTTTTGAGAAAAGTGAAAAATGTTCTATTTCCATGTTTTGAGAAAAGTGAAAAATGTTCTATTTCCATGTTTTGAGAAAAGTGAAAAATGTTCTATTTCCATGTATTTAAAATGTACAAAAAATTTAAATATTAATTGTATAATTTTAATTGTGGCATTAAGAGAAAAATCCGCATGTTTCAAAAATTTTGTAGAATCCAAATAGCATAACATCTTCCTCGTATATTCTCAATTAAAAAGTTCAACATTGATTTTTTAAACATTTTTGGTTGAAATCTTAGGCTGCCACTAAAATATTATTAGTTCTCAACAACTTAAAAACGAGTTATTGTGCTTTTGGATATTGACTGCTTTGAGGTACAAGTTTGGATTAAAAACAAAATGCATTTGTTTAATTTAGATGAACCGATATGGTTGTCACCAATCCTGATGGAAAGTAAGACGCCCACATGATCCCAAATTTAATCCATTAATTAATGAATTAAAAAGTTTCAATGACTATTGTTCAAGATTGTATGTCAATTTTTTTAACTGTCAAGCACAACCGTCAAACCATTAAAAAAAATTTTCATGAGATATTTTTATTTAGAAGGAGCGTCAAAAGAAACTTGGAATTGCGTAGCCACATGAAGCGTTATGAGTTTTGATCGATAAAATATTTTTTCAAAAAAAAGAAAAAGGCTTCAAAACGGGTTTTTAGTACTTTATTTTTATAAATTTTTCCTAATTTTTGAAGCTAAATTTGTGAAAATAGTGTTAAAAAAATCATTTTAAAATATTTAAAAATAAAAGTAATTAAAATTATTAGGTTTTAATAGTACTACCTTAAGTTGCCTTTACGCTTAAACCAAATTCAAAATTTAAAGTCTTTATTTTTTGTTCAACTCTAAATAATTTAAAATGGGTTTAAGCACTAATTTAAAAAAAAATGTAAAAAAAATAAACAAACATGAAAAACTATTTTGAAACCTTTTTCGTTTTTTGGAAAAAATTTAATATCGACCAAAACTCATTAAAAATTATTAGGTTTTTAAAAATAGCGTCCAAAAAAACTTAAGAATGGTTAAACAACATGGTCGGCGTAATGAGTTTCGGTCGATGAAATATTTTTTTGAAAATACGAAAAAGGCCTCAAATTGGTTTTTTTAATCTTACGTTTTATTTAAAAAAAAACATAATTATTATCACAATTTTTGAAAATTTTGTATGAAAACCTATTTTAAAATATTCTGAATTTAAGAAAAAACAAAACAATTTCAAAATTTTAAATTTTAATCATTTTTAAAATCAAAACATTTTCACATAGTTTTTCATACAAAATTTTTAAAAATTGTGAATAAAATGCTTTTTTAAAAATAAAAAATAGGACTTAAATACTATTTTGAAATAGTATTTAAGGGGTGATATTATAAAGGCTATTTTTTTTTCAAAAAAATATTTTATTAACCGAAAGTCATTACGCGCACCATGTTGTAAAGTCATTCTATGTATTTTAGGAGGCTCTTTTGAAAAAAAATCTCGATAATGGTTTGACGGGTTATGCTCGTAAACATATTGGACGCTCTGTTTGAAAAATAATACTACATGGAATATATTGCTAATGAATTGACGAGTTTTGCACGACAATTTCTGTTAAAATTCTTCAAAAATAGTGTACAAAAAATGTTTTTTTTTCAGAATCACATCTGCGAATTATACGGCGAAAAGTATGGGAGTGAAGCGAGGGGAAGGGCGTCAGTGGCTGGAGGATGCCCGCGCACTGTGCCTCCGAGCTGGAACCGAATTAATGGAAATAACTCCTGGGGACGCTCTTCAAAATTGGATGTCCTTAAAATTGGGAAAGAATTCAACATCTATTGATGACATCCATCGCGCTGTTCGCGGTGGCCTTAATTTGGGCGCGGCTTTTCAAGAATTGGGATTTTCAAATTACAAGAAGAAGGCAAAGGATCTCTACAAAAAGTGCCAATTTGAGGATGATAGCCGGGTCACTTCCAAAGTTCATCCAGACAGTATCAACACTAGTTTGTCGTTTAAAGGTTCCCGCATTAGAATTTTCTAATTATTATTTATTGCTATGGATTATATTTTGTGATAAAAAATTTGTAAAACATTCGTTTTTTTGTTTCCTTGTTTAGAAGGTGGGGAGCGTAAAGTTGATTTTGACGAGGGTGTTTCCAACATGTCTCAAGATATGAAAGGCAGACTTGACTACTACAGGAGAATCTATGGGAGGACTGCGAAGAAATTGATCGTCCAGTTTACTCACACTGACGCCAGGACGAGAACTGGTCCTTCCAAATCTGCTCGAATGGACTTGTCACAGGACGCACATAATCAGTTTGTTAGTCACAAGTCGATCCGTGACTTTATTTTGGACAACATTCTTAGAAATGGGTTGTATTGGAAAAACCTTGCAAAAATTAATTTGACTGCAAGTTACATTACTGACAAGGACATTGGTGCAAATCGGAGTGAGATCTATACTCAATTACAGAATTACGAGTTTGTTGGAACAACAGGTTACGCTGTACCCGTTTAATGAGGAGAATAGAGCGTAACATTTATTTGTGAGTGGGCCGGGCCTCAAAAGAATGCTCACAACTCTTTTTTAACAACTTGATTTCTAACATGGCTTATAGTTATACAAACAACTAAGAAAATGGATTTCATGAATTTATGGATTTTTAATATGAAAATTTAAAACCATTCTATGGTTTGTAATCAATATATAGTTTGTAATACCATGCTATTATACAGATATTTGCATTTCGTGTTTGGAGAACAAAAATTACTCACATCCATTTTTAGCTAAATAAAATATCCACTATATACAAAAATATTCAAATATGTCTTGATTGAATTCTAGGATTGTTGGAAGAACAGGTTACGCTGTACCTGCTCAAAGATGAGAATAGAGCGTAATATCTATTTGTGACTGGGCCTCATAATATTGGTCACAAAGCTTTTCCAACAATTTATTTTTAAACTTGGCTTAGAAGTAAAAAAAAAATAAACTATGAATTTATGGGATATGAAAATTTACACAATTCTATGATTTCGATTTGTATTTGTGATTAATATAGTTTGTAATATCATAATAATATACAGAGATTTGCATATCGTCTGTGAAGGACCAAAATGACCCATAAACAATTGTAGCAAAAAATAATATCAACTATCCACAAATATATTAAAATTTGCATTTTTTCAGAAAAACATTTAAATACTGCTTTTTGCACTTTTCACAAACATGGAATAAGAACATTTTGCACCTTTTCGAAAACGTGGAATTAGAACATTTTGAACCTTTTCGAAAACGTGGAATTAGAACATTTTGCACCTTTTCGAAAACGTGGAATTAAAACATTTTGAACCTTTTCGAAAACGTGAAATTAGAACATTTTGCACCTTTTCGAAAACGTGGAATTAGAACATTTTGCACCTTTTCGAAAACGTGGAATTAGAACATTTTGCACCTTTTCGAAAACGTGGAATTAGAACATTTTGCACCTTTTCGAAAACGTGGAATTAGAACATTTTGCACCTTTTCGAAAACGTGGAATTAGAACATTTTGAACCTTTTCGAAAACGTGGAATTAGAACATTTTGCACCTTTTCGAAAACGTGGAACAAGCAAATTTTGCACCTTTTCGAAAACCTGGAATTAGAACATTTCGCAACTTTTCAAAAACGTGGAATTAGAATATTTCGCAACTTTTCAAAAACGTGGAATTAGAATATTTCGCAACTTTTCGAAAACGTGGAATTAGAATATTTCGCAACTTTTCGAAAACGTGGAATTAGAATATTTTGCACCCTTTCGTTTCAAGAACATGGAATTAACATTTTACGCATCTTTTTCATTTTGATTGTATGACATAGCTCATTTTGTTTCTTGGTTAAATAAAATTGGATATGGGCCATTTTGGTTCTTTACACTACTTTACAGGCGATTTGTTGACAGCCCCGAAACTATTTACCTACTGGATTAACTGGATATGGGATGCTCAATGCCAAGAGCATGCAACGTCGTGTGAACGTACGTAATACGTAATGTATATGTACGTGCTTTAGCAGGGGGAGGGGAAGGGGGTAGTTCGTCAATGATCCCGGTTGTACATTTATGAGGGGAGGGGAGGGGTGTAAAAAATAGTTAAAAAAATGCATACGAGATATATGGACGATGCTGAATGGTATAATTCCATTTAAATATTATGTGAGTTTGTTTTTATTTTAGTTAAACAAAAAATTATTAAAAGACAAAAGCAGCCAAGTACAATCACAAAAACATTTTGTTTTAAATTCCTTTTTTTTATTCGTTTTTCTATACTTTTTAAATGTCCCGCATGTTTTCTGTATTTTGTTACCAAGTTGTTTTTACAAACTACACGAAATTAACTTGAATTGAAAGTCAGAGCATTACACACTTTCTTTTCCTATTCATCAGAATGCTTCCTTTTTAAACCCCGCTGCTGAGTAGACACTTTTTCCACCTGCACCTCAACGTCTTGGATTTGATTGCCTCTCGTCGTGTTGCTAGAAATATGACCCAAAGATACAAGAAGTGGCGCGACGCAGTTTTTGAATTCTGTCATTGCTTCCGGATTCGATGACAGACAGCCCCATGTTTTAATTTCTAAAATTGAATTAAAAAAAAATAAATAGATAATACATTGGCGCGTAAAATTATTTGAAATACGACCTGAAAAACCATCTTGCCAGCACTTAAGCCTTGATGGCAAATACTATTGTAGTATCAGTGTAATAAATTTACAATCTCTCTTAAATGAATAATACGTAATTACTTAGCAGGAATAACCTCTAAACGGTTTATGATTTCAATTATTAAAATATACCAAATATTATATGTAAATGAGTTGATCAGTTTCTGGTTGTTGTAGTTTTCCAGTCACAATCAGTTTTATTTCCCACCTTTAATTTTCGCTTAATTCCTGCGGATGAAACAGATCGATATTTATAAGGCAATTACCCGGCTGGCTACCTCTAGCCTGATACTTGTAAACAGTCTTTTAAAAAGTAGAGGAGCGGTCCACAAATGACGTTATCAGTAGGGTCAATAGGTCTACTTGGCTACTGATGACGATGACACCCTATTCTATAGGATAGCCATCCACTCAATGATTAAGATGATGACAACGGGGGTCATCGTCATTGCTTCCAAAAAATTGAGATTTTCAATAACGTCATTTGTGGACTGTCCCAGATTCAACATCATTTCTTCAACAGCATCCTAAAGACAAAAGTACAAAATAAAACTAATTATAGAAAAATGCTTGATTTACCTGTTTTTAAAAGGTGCAAAATGTTCTATTTACATGTTTTAATAAGGTGCAAAATGTTCTATTTACATGTTTTAAAAAGGTGCAGAATGTTCTATTTACATGTTTTAATAAGGTGCAAAATGTTCTATTTACATGCATTAAAAAGGTGCAAAATGTTCTGTTTACATGTATTTCATAGGTGCAAAATATTCTATTTAAGTGTTTTCAGAAGATGAAAAATGTTCTATTTTACTTGTTTTTATAAGGTGCAAAATGTTGTATTCAAGCGTTTTCTGAAAAGTACACAGTATTCTACTTACATTACTTTGATACGTGCAAAATGTTCTATTACCATGCTTTTGGGTTCATATTTTTCGCAGATAGTGGATTTTGCTCTATACTGAAGATAGATATAGGATCGTTCATAAATGACGTCACAGGTAGTGGTAATGGGTCTACTTGAATAATAATGACATGAATGGTGAGAATTGTCATTTATGCGATTTATACGTAGATCAGGCGATGGACAGCGAGCAGAGGAGGGGGTGATAGGGACCTTTAAATGGAGGTTTATCAATAACGTCATTTGTGGACGATCCTAGGCCTAAAAACTCTTTTCAACAAAATATAAATGATTTTATTTTGAACATTTGAATATACTTCTCCTTTAACTTGTGATTTGAGTAATATTTGTTTAAAGAATTGAAGAAATAGGACAAGACTGACGATTGAAAATAGAACTAATGAAAGCACAACACATGATGCACATGATTTAGGTAGGTAGGTACTTTTGCATGGCGACCAATACCAATGTTATGTACACTATCTACCCATTTAAGCAAAAGGAACATGTGTAGTAATTGTTATATCACATGTTCACATATCGTCTGTAAAGAACCAAAATGACCCATATCCAATTTAAGCTACAATCAAAAGGAGCTATGTCATAAAAACAAAATAATATACATACGTAAAATGTTAATTATGAGTTTTTGAAATTTCTAAAAATGTTCTATTTTCACTTTTTTTAACAATTCAAAATGTCCTATTTACATGTTTTTGAAAAGGTACAAAATGTTCTAATCCCGTGTGTTTGAAAAGTACAAAATGTTCTATTTAAATGCTCTCAAGACATATTTGAACATTTTTGTAGATAGTTGATATTGTTTGTAGGTATAAATGGATATGGGTTAATTTGGTTCTTCACAGACGATATGTAAAGCGTTCCTCTCGTTTAGTGTGTTCGTCAAAGGTATTGAAAACCGTGTAATTATGTGTATTGTGGATTTCATAGACTTTGATCATCACACTTTTTTAATCTATAGTTCCACTCACTTTTATTTGATTTTGAACATATTAAGAAATTGGGAATAAAATCTAATCAATTAATGTTCATTTAGAAAATGCTCACTCACCTTTTTGTTGTGGTTTTAGTGCAAAATTGTCGTGTAGCGCAGAGTGCAATGGGCAGTGGCAGAGCTATCGCTATTTTTTGTCCTGTTTAATTACGCTCTGGCTTTCTACCTACAAACACGCTGTGCTGTGTGGCGAAGCATTCTGTTTGTATTCAAGATTGCTCAGAAAAAAAATTAAACTTTGCCCCCGCTCCCTTGTCCCATTAGCCTCCCGGCCCTTTGTAAATCTTATGCACAAAACAATTAACTGTGAAATACAATCAACTTGTATATTGGGAAATACGGCGTCAAAACCTCGTAAATAAAACTTAAAACATACAAACTACTGAAGAAGCAGAATTCCCAATCCCCATTTCTCACTCAAACTTATCCTTTCACAAACTGAAAAACAAGAAATTTTAAATATTAACAATAACAAAATATGCATAGCTCACACAATTAGTTGGATGGTCATGCGTATGCTTTCCATCGAAATCAAAACATCCAAATATCCAGTACACTTTTACAATAGACAGTAGATACCCATATTTTATGATCATGCGGTATTGTGCGCTCTCATTATGAAATATCTTTTATATCAATAAATACTACAAAGGGAAAAGTATTCTCAACTTTTACTGGCCTCAGGTTTAAATTATGTTATTGTCGGCGTCGGCATTCTAAGTAAGATTATTGAATGCAGGTAGAGAGAAGAAGAATACGAGAACAACTTTATTGTAGATACGTATAGATACTTTATGATGGACTGATCGGAAATTATCTATACAGCACAGTTGAAAAATAGATGGGTGTCTAAATAGTGATTGCATTGGGAATTTGGATGTTTTGATTTCCATGGAAAATGGAAAGCCTACCCATCATGACCATGGCAAAGAATTAGTCTGTAAGTAATTCATATTTTGTTATTGTCACAACTCAACTCGGTCTTTTATTCCTTTCAAAACGTTTCATCCTTTATTATTGCTTACATTTTTGCTATATTATTATACTTTTGGCCCAGTCTTGAATGTTTGGGGGATACAAAACTTCATTTCTCAAAAGCAAGTGAGCGAGCAAAGTTGTCGGTGGGCCTGTCCTATGTTGTGAGTGGATAGAGAAATAACTGATTTGTTCTCAAATTATTAAACTAAAATTAACCAGTTGTTAGCTGCAAAAAAGGTAAAATAAATTCGTTATTACATTATACACAGCACAGTAAGTTATGTTTTTATATAATTCTTCAACTACGTAATTTAGGTATATAGTCACATTCATTACACTGAAAGATTTCTATCTAATTTTTAATTATGGAATTACAGAATAATTACATCCACATGTTTTCAAAATTGCATAGAAGCCAAATAGCATAATATTATATTCCCTGTATATTTTCTAAATAAATATGCATTATAGCGCTTTTAAACATTTTTGAAAAATTAAATATTAACCTGCCTGGAAAATATTATGCAGTTCTCACTAACTAAATTTTGCTCTGTGTTAAAGTTAATGTAAACATTAATGTAAAATCTTTTACAAGATAATTTTAAAATTTCTATTATATAATAATGTAATTTACTGCTCTTTAAATTATTCCATATAGGCAACATGAGTAATCGGAGCCGCTGGGTGAAAGACGAGCAGGATGACTTTATGAAAAATCTCGTTGCTGAAGCTGTGGATTGTAAACCAAAGCGGGTCATTTTGCTTTTGGATATTGACTGCTTCGAGGTACAAGTCTGGTTGCAAAAAATGCTGTATGAAGATTTGGATGAAGATTTGGATGAACCTATGGTTGTCATCAATCGTGATAAAAAGTAAGATTGCGCAGATAATCCCATATTAAATTATTTAATTATTGCATAAATTAAGGAGTTTTACGGAATATTTACGTTTTTTTCAATAAAATTCTTAACTCACAAGGGGACCACATCAAGTGGTACTCCCGGATTTTAAAAACACTCATTTCAAAACATCATAGGTTAGTTATAAGTAGCTCAAATTTAAAGTAACTCGACTGCATTTTGCGATGTTCCAGTAACATGGACTCGATTATTCAACATATCAACATGGCTACTATGTACAAAGTCTCCGCTGGAGTGGCTCACTCCAAGTTGGTAGCGAAACTTGCTTGTGGCTTGAATAAACCGAGCGGGATCTGTATCATACCCGATGTTGCCCTCCCATGGCTCAGCAGAACAATACGGTTTCAAGATCTCCCGCGTTTTGGTGGGAAAGCTGGAGACGCTCTTCAAAGTTGGCTGTCCTCAAATTGGGATGAAAATGCCATTCATATTGATGACATCCAACGCGCTGTCCTCGACGGCATTAATTTTGACGAGGTTTTCGAAGAACTGGGCTTTTTGAATTACAGAAAGATGGCGTTGGATCTCCTCAACAAGTGTCAATTCAAGGATGAAAGTCGGGTCACTTCTAAAGTCTATCCGGACACTATCAGCACTCTTGTTTCGTTTAAAGGTTAGCTTCTGACCCATACAACGCTTTTTACGCGAAAGTCAAAAACAAAAACTCCGGTATTTAAAAAAAAAGTTTTGCGTTCGCGACCCCAGGAATTTTGTGAGTTTTCAAATAAGGCCGTTTTTTGGGAATTTCAGGCATGTTCAGGTAGTTTTAGGAATTTTGAAAATTTCCCGCATATTCAGCCGGGAATGGGAATTTTGACAGTCCTTTTCTATATGTAGGTGTGTATATAGTAATTTAAAAAATAGTAAAACTCGTTTGTTTCGTTTTGTAAAGGTTCTGATCCAAAATCTGCATTTGAAGACGGTGTTTGGAACATTTCACAAGATATGCAACGCAGAATTGAATACTACACGAAATATATTAGGAGGACTGCAACGGAATTGATCGTCAAGTTCGATACTCATTCTGGCGTCAGAACCAGAACTGGTTCAATGGTATTGCCGCAAGAAACTAATCAACGTTGTAGTCACGAGTCCATCCGTGACTTTATTTTGGAAAACATGCCGAAAAATAGGTTGAGTTGGAAAAATATTTGGAAAATTCATTTGACTGCAAGAAAAATTACTGCTGAGGATAAATTCGGAATGTGAGTAATAATAATTACTCAATTTCGCAATAATTGATTTAAAGCAGGAACATAGGTTACGCTGCACCTGTTTCAAGACCAGAATACAGCATAACATTTTATTTCGTCTGTGAAGAACAAAATTGACCCATATCCATTTTTGGCTAAAATCAATGTCAACTATCTACCATAATATTGAAATCTGTCTTAAATACATTTAAAAAGAACATTTTATACTTTTCAAAAACATGTTGAAATAGGAATTGTTATACTTGTCAAAAACATGTAAATTGAACATTTTACACTTTTCAAAAATATGTAAGTAGAACATTTGGCACTTTTCAAAAACATGAATATAGAACATTTTGCACTTTTCCGAAACATGTAAATAGAACATTTTACACTTTTCAAAAACATGTCAATAGAACATTTTACACTTTTCAAAAATATGTAAATAGAACATTTGGCACTTTTCAAAAACAAGTAAACCAAACATTTTGCAGTTTTTAAAACTATCTAGGTAGAACATTTCACGCTTTTCAAAAACTCGCAATAATTTAAATTTTAAGCATGTTTCTTAATGATTTTAGGACCTTGCACATTTTAATTTGGACATACATTCGCTATAGGTCATTTTGGGTTTTCACAGACAATTTGTGATTGGGCCTCATAAGGTTGCTTACAAATCATTTTCTTAAATTTGTATTTGTAAACCAGGCTTGGTAATACAAGGATTCTACGATTTGTAATAAATTAACATAGTTTGTAATACATGGAGTAATACATTTCTTATATGGTGTTTTATTTTTATACGAGTTTACCCATTTGAACAATGGGTAAACTTGTATAAAAATATATATTATATTTCAATAAATTATTAAATAAATGTCCTTTTTGTCCACTTGCATTTTTTCCCTTTTATGTTAAATTTATTTTGTGTAGGGAAAGCAGTTATTACAGTGCAGTGATTATGATGATTATTAAAAACTTACATCGTTAATAAAATTGAATTTGTTAAAATAAAAATGTTGTACTTACAAGGTATTGCTGGAAAAACAATTAGTATTAAATAACTTTAATATTAATTGTCTATTTTATTATTACAGCTGCAATACTGACAAATTTTTACTGTACTAGACATATATTGCCGCATGTTTTCCATTCACTTATCCATATGCATTTCCTATCATTACGATGCAGGGTATGTCCATAAATTACCTTTACATACATTTATCTCTCCCCCCTCCCTCCTGTTTTTATCACCTAACACTTTCTCATTTTCAGTTTTGTAATTGCATTTTACAAAACAAGTTAATCAAATGATTCGTTTATTTATGTTCTTTATGCAGGGCTCCATTCTACTCAACCACACTGAAGGTGGTTTATGCATAGCCTCCAAGTAAACTATGTACTGCTAATAGTAATTATTTTTAGGGGTATTTATACTGCTAGCATAATTCATGTTCAGGTACCCGTAATAAAATTTCTATGAGCGGCTGACATATTACGTCAGCATAAAATGTATCTCCACTTAATTTTATGCACCCACTCACCCTTCTCGTATCCTGGATTTGTATAACTAATAAAAAACAAGAACTGAAGCCCTTGTTTTATAGCAGCCTTAACAGCAAAATTAGGTATTTTGAAAATGCCGCTAAATTTAAGTTTCAATTTACAGGTTTTGAATTAATGGAAGCAATTAGGCCGCACAATATGTTGTTGGTTATCTTATTCATACTTAATTTCTGTAATGCAACCAAAAATTCAAAATTTCAATTTTTAAATTTCCCGCTAAAACTTTAAATATCGTGTTAAATGAGGATTTCGACCGGTAGCTCAGTAAACTTACACAAACATGATATACCATTCGAACGGTAACAATTAGGCAAATCTGAATAACTTAGTGTGCACGCACGGTAGTTATTAATTTTTAAATGGTTTTAAAAAACCATAAATGAAAATTAAAAATTTTTAATAATTATTAACCAATTTCGAGTTGTCAAAGGCCGAGGTCAAGGCCGGACCGGCAACGGACGGATTCTTCAAGCATCTTGTCCAAATGTGTGAAAAACATCATTGAATAGTTTCAACCAATCTAGAACAAAGTACAAATCAGTTATTTACCTACAATTTTGAATAACAAGAGGGTCGTTCACACGTGACGTCATGGAAGAATCCACATTTTTGAGGACCCTATATGATTACCATTTCACTAGTAGCACTTAACTATTGTGTTAATGGCTATATCTTTAATATAAGATGCCATGCGTACCCAAGTAGACCTACAGATGACCCTATAGATGACGTCATTTGTACACAATCCCTTAACAGTTTTATCAGTGATTTAAAAATTTAGCAACGTTCGCACCTGCACTTCTCCTCCTCCGTATTTCAAGAATGCTTCACAGAATTGACGAGGGGCTTTATGCAATCTTTAAATCCACTCAGCGTTTCGTTCCCCGCCGCATCCGATGAAAGACATTTCCACGAAGCAAGATCTTCACAAAGTAATTAAACTATTTTAAACCTCCTGCCAAAAAATACAATAAATTACCTACGTAAAAACTCGTGGAGCAAAACATCACCTGTAATTATTTTGTGGTGCAGTTCCCGGACTTCTGTCCAATCCACGGCTTCTTCTATGCTCACAATTTCCAAGCCAGCACCCGCACTCGTACAGCTTCCTTCTTGTATCACATGGTTCTGAATGACGGCTACACAGGCGAAGCAAACTATTCCTGTCCAAATGCTCCGAATGCGGGGGCGGGGGAAGCGGAAGGTGGTGATTATTTTTGGTTTATTCTTCACTCATTATTTTCTGCAGGGATTATTAAGGTTAGCTGACTCTCGGCCGTACAACATGTGGACTAAAATTTTATTTGTAATTTTATTTTTTACTCAAACCAAATTTAAAGTTTCATGAATTGTTAGTGCACTACTCACATTTACTATTCACGGAGGATCTACGGATACTAAGGGTAAACAAATTAAATTCCAAACATTGTTGATTCTCCAAAATACATGTAAAGGATCGTTCACAAATGACGTCATCAGAAGTGTCACTGACAATCAGTATGCACTTGACTAGTAAAACTGTGTTCTAGTTTTAATGAGCAAAAAAGTAAATGTGACTAGTTTCCATGTCTCACGTAGAGTAAATTATAGTCAGTTTTGTTCCACTGATTTAACATCCGTCTGCCACATCAACGATGCGACGTATTCATCAGCATTATTAAAATTTACAATAAAATCTAACATCCGATATTTCATAATCATAACATCTCTATACAATACAACAGAATCTGCAAAATTCGTTTCGGCTGTGAAGAGCCAAAATGACCCATATCCATTTTTAGCTAAAACCAATATCCACTATTTACAAAAATATTTAAATATGTCTTGGGAGCATTTAAGTAGACTACTTTGCACTTTTCAAAAATACTTAAATAGAACATTTGAGACTTTTCAAAAATATCTAAATAGAACATTTTGTATCTGTTTAAAAACATGGAATTAGAATATTTTACACCTTTACAAAAAATATGTAAATAAAATATTTTACACTTTTCAAACAAATGGAATTAAAACATTTTGCACCTTGTCAAAAACATGTAAATACGACATTTTACACTTTTCAAAAACTCCTATTTAACATTTGACGCATCTTTCTCACTTTGTTTCTATGACATAGCTCATTTAATTAATTCTAGTTTAAATTGAATGTGGGTCATTTTGGTTCTTCACATACGAAATGCCCTTCTGTCATTGCACAATGTGCTTTTGTAAATCATTTTTATCGATCATGATTAGACCAATAATAGATAAGTAAACTCAATAATCTATACAATTTCATTTAAGTAGAGAGAGAAAGTAAATGCATTTATTTACACTGGTACTGCAATAGTACTTGCCAAGAGACACAGTAACAAACAAACATTTTATAATTTACAATGAAATTTTAACAGTAATAATTATAATTTGTTTTTTTAGGTATTATATTTGGTTTTAACTATCACTATTATAAACATGATTGTGAGCAATTCTATGAGATCCGCGAATGATTGCTATTATAATGTCTTTAAGCATCTGATACGGTAAAATAAATTTCTTTTTGAAATCCAACACAGCAGATGTTATAGTTCCTCTTGCTCCAAACAGCAGACCAATAACTTCGATATGGTCAAGTTTATATTTTTCCAAGAAATATGGAATGCAAGTCTCATAATGTTTACATTTTTCCTGATGAACAGCTTCAGCTTGCTCATGACCTTGTTCAAAACGGACAAACTAAACATCATTTAACAGTTCCAGATCCGCTATAAATTATACTACTTAACATTTGTTTATATTCATAAAAGTTACCTATTTTGTTTTTTATTTTTCATTTAAACTATTTTTTAAATTAACTAAAAATAATAAATCAATTATGCACATGCTTTGCTATATGTTAACGACAGACTGCTTTTAGGCTTCATTAGGGGTTGTCCACAAATAGCGCCATCAAAAAATCCTCAATTTTATGATCCTATAATTTGACGTGCGGTAGGCTTAACCATAGCAGAGGTATCCCGCACACTTCGTTTTTATAAGATCCCAATAGCCAGAACGAGTAAGAAAGTGAGTGGGAGTTTTTTAAAAATACCTACTTGTTTAGCTAATAAGAAATTCTTCTCATTTCTTCATAGAACGATTTTACTTTTCTTATTATAACACTAGCTGGTTTTACGTTACTTATTTTCTTACTAGTCTGGTCTATTAGGAATTGCTCAAATTTCTTAATAGAACCCATGCTTGTCATGCTATGCTTCATTTCGTATGAGCCTGGACTAGAAAGAATATTTTCATTTTTGAATATACTTTTCCCATTAGAATTCGTATAATTTTTCTAATAGATTTAAGTATCATAGTTTCGTCCAAAATTATTGCCTAATTATTGTTCGCACTATCATCTCTCAAATATATTTAAAATTGTTTATTTATTAAATACACACTTTACTAAATCTACAAATGAAGGTAATTAACACAAAAATGAAAGTATATTATTAGCAGAAAACGAGTCTTCTAAAGCGCTGGCCAAAACGTCTTTTCCAAGGTCAGCAATTTAGCAGGCGCGCATCTCGGTCATCAACTAAAATTAATCAATAATTGGATCACTGTTAATTTTAATGTTACCATTTTATACGATTTCCTTCCCGTCGCTCGTCGCAGAAGTGTTAGTAAACGATAACCGTAAATTGACAAAAATTTATTTAACAGTAACAATCCAAAGTCAGGAATAATAAGATATATAGTATTTTCTGATAAACTACTGTTAACGACCATAAATTGTCGGTGTCGTCACTGAAGTAAATTCGGTTTCAATTGTCAATGAAATATTATTCTCGAAATAATATTTTACATAAATATTCACATTTCCTTTATTTCAATAAATTACACTTTTCATTACAAATCTCATAGTCAAATCAATTTCAAAATAAAATGTCGTGAACGTCTGCTTCGTTAAAAAGCTCAAATCGTTCTGTCATATTTTTTACATTCCATCGTATTCCTCATATTTCCTTGTATTACTCATAGTACTACAGAATTTAGATAACATTCTTTTCAAATTATAAATATTTAAAGTAATTTAAACTTTTTAAAAATTATTGAATTTATAAAAATAATATCAACAATCTTTACACTTGGTTCAGTTGGTAAGATTTTACCCCCCATAAGGAGAACTTGTTTCGTCCTTATCTTCGTTGTCATTTACATCCAACTTACACAACTTTAGAACTGGTCGTCGGAAAATTCCAGCGTTCGTCTTCACGTCTGCAACTCGAACTTGTCCATCTTATCCAGGATATACATTAACAATTCGGCCCAGTGGCAAAGAGTTCCTTGGTCCTTTGTCATCTACAATCACAACAACATCTCCAACAGCAATAGGTTTTACAGGAATTGTCCACTTGGTACGACGGGCTAATGTTGGTAAAAATTCCTTGACCCAACGTTTCCAAAATTGATCGGTAAGAAGTTGAACGAATCGCCATTGCTTTTTCAAATCCTTGGCAGTAGAAAAATCCCCAGGAGCGAACACACCACTTGAACTAATAAGCAAAAAATGATTCGGTGTCAGACTTTCCGGGTCTTTATGATCAACAGAAACTTGTGTCAATGGTCGCGAATTTATGATATGTTCTATCTCCACAAGAAACGTATACAGAACTTTCTCGGTAGGTACCATTCCTTTTAAAACGAACTTAAGAGCTACTTTGACCGATCTTATCAAACGCTCCCAACTCCCACCCATGTGTGGCGATGCTAGTGGTAAAAAATTCCATTTTATAGCCTTTGCAAAAGTTGAGTCTACTATTTTAGCTCTATCCAAGAAATCGATTGCTTTTTTAATTCTGCATCTGCTCGTTTGAAATTTGTTCCATTGTCAGACAATATTTGATAAGGCTGCCCAAGTCTTGCAATAAATCGCCTTATTGCATTAATAGCAGAATCTGTAGTTAATGACCCAGCAAGTTCCAAGTGTATAGCTTGGAACTTGTGCTCATACAGCTGAAAATGACGCCATATCTTTTTTCACATTTTTTTTCATTTTTGATGGCAATGGGGCCAAAGAAATCGAGACCACTGAAACTAAAAGGTCTTACTTTTTTCATAAATCTAAATTCTGGTAATTGCCCCCTTTCTGGAATGATTAGTTGACAGTTCATATTTTTACAAAGCTGACAATTTCTAAAAGAATTCTTCACAGCTTGCCTTATGTTTATTATCCAAAACCGTTGCAGAATTTCATTGATTATGGTTTCTTGACCATTTTAATTCATATCTTCATGATACTTATTTACTAATAATTTAGTCAGAGCATGAGCTGGGTCCAAGAAAACAGGTTTTTTCACAGAATTGTCTAAAATCATAGCCTGATCAATTCTACCCTTCAAAACAATAAGCCCTTCTTCGTTTAAAATAGGTGACAATAAAAACAACTTGCTTGACCGTTCGACTGATTTGTTGTTATTTAAACAATTTAATTCGGATTTAAAAGAATCTTTCTGAACTCTCTTGAACCAAAGAATTTCAGCTTTCTTTATATCCTGTGATGTCAACCAAGGAGTATATTTGTTTTTATTTTTGCATTTTTCAATAAATCTCATTATCAAAGCCGTTGTCCGAATTAATTTTGTAAATGAATTAAATCTTGTGATGTCCGGTAAAACATCGTGCCCATCAGTAACAACGCCAAGAAAAATCACTTCATCAATTTTATTTGTGCATGTGCGTCGCTTTTCCTTTGGCCATGACTCTTCAGGATTCTTTAAAAATTCTGGGCCACTGAACCACCGATTATTATTGGAAAAATCACACGGCTTAGAATCTCGTGTTGCATCATCTGCAACAATATCCTTGGTTCCAATCCAGCTCCATTCACTAACGTTGGTCGATTCTAATATTTCCCCTACCCTGTTGGCAACGTATTGACCAAGACGGCGAGATTTAGTTCGTAGCCAACCCAGCACTGTCATAGAATCGGACCAACAAAATGACTTGTGGAAGGTCAGCTGTAACTCAGACTTGATTGTTACGTACAAGCGAGCAGCAAGCAACGCTGCCTGAAGCTCCAAGCGAGGGATAGACATTTTTTTTAGAGGCGCAACACGAGCTTTAGCGCCTACAAGAACCACTTCTACAGCGCCACCGGGCGATAAAATACGCAAATACGCCACTGCAGCGTATGCAAGCTCACTTGCATCGCAAAAAACATGCAAATCCAAGGACGTTGCGGATTCCAAATGTGTAGAGTAAAACCGTGGAATTTTGACTTTAGTTATGTGTTGGAGCTCCTTGACCCATTTTTGCCAACGAGTAACTAAGTCACCAGAAATTTTGTCATCCCAGTGCATAGGTACTCTCCAGACGTCCTGCAGTAAGATTTGTGCCTTGATCACAAAAAACACTAAAATCCCGAGCGGGTCAAAGACGGACATAATGAGTTGCAGAATCTGTCGTTTAGTAGGAATGCGAGAACCATCCTTGATCGCAGGATCCACTTTATGGAAATTTAATTGGTACGTGAAAAAGTCACCATCGGGATTCCAGTACATTCCAAGAACTCGCTCCACAGGAATTTCACTATCAGGACTAAGATCCTTGACTCCAGCAGCTTTAAGAGCGATCGGGATTGAGTCTAAAATATTCTTAAAATTAGATGTCCAATTACAGAGTTCCATACCCCCAAGGCGATGCACTTCAATCAAATCATGAACCAACTTGGTTGTATCAGCTTCGGTGGCGCCCCCACCCATATAGTCATCCATATAAGTCTGATATTTCACCATCTTGTTAGCTTCAGGATACTGATTTTCAAACTCAGCTGCATTTTTTAGTTTCACATAATTAGCATTGCAGGGTGAACTTGTAGCCCCAAAACACACAACGACCACTGCATACACATCTGGTTCACGGTTTCGTTCCATCCCACGCCAGAAAAATCGTTGACTATAAATCTCAGTGGGTGAAATTAAAAAGCCTAAAAACATCTCTTTAATGTCCGCAGCAAAGGCATATTGGTATTTTCGGAATCTCCAAAGGACAGCCACAATAGACAACAATAAATCGGGTTAAGTCAGTAAAAAATCGTTTAAACTGACGCCACGAGATTAAGCGGCCAAGTCAAACACAAGACGTAATTTTCCAGGTTTATTCGGGTTAACCACTCCAAAATTGGGCAAATACCATTCACGGGAATCTCGAATAACCACTTCAGCAGCAGTTAATTTGCAGACGTAACCCTTGTCAAGTAAATCTTGAATTTTTGCACAATATGCTTTTGCAAAAATAGGATCGCCATCTATGCGACGCTCCAGGCAAGATAACCGGTGCAACGCAACCGGCTTGCTATCAGGTGTTAAAATATCGTCACGACGCCAAAGCAATCCAGTCTGCCATCTATCTCCAACACGAAATGTAGTAGCTTTTAAAATTTTCTGTGCTCGCATATCTTGTTTAGATGCAGAATTAGGATTCGTAATACAAACGCCCATATTTTCAATGGAGAACGACTCCTTCACAAGATGCTGCAAAATATTCAATCCTTGGTCAATAGAGTCACACACGTGAAACGAAAAGGCGTGGTCTATTTTCCCTAGAGCAGGTTGCGACCCATGCACCACCCACCCCAGCCATGTGCGAGTAGCCACAGGAGTACCCTAAGTACTGTGAAGAACTTTTATTGGAGTAGACAGCAGTATATTGTCTTGACCAATGATAAGCCGTGGTCGAATATTAGAGTAAGAAGAAAATGGAACATCGTTTAAGTAGGGCCAATGACCTACAAAATTGTCCATGTCAATCGTTTGAGAAGGTAAATTCATAAAAGATACTGTCCGGACGTGGTCCATATGAAATTTTGTAGCTCCAAGAGAAACTCCAGAAATGCCAACTGCCACCTTGCGAGACTCTGCATCATGACGGACTACATCATGAGTCGATTGCATGCAAAGAGGTTAAAGAGGACCAGTAAGTCCAAGTTCTGTTGCTAAATCAGCTTCCATGAGTGTCATCGTAGAACCTTTGTCTAACAGTGCGTAGACAACAGTGCTTTCGTCAGGGCCAAACAACTTCACTGGTATCATTCGAAGAAGCACTTTTGAAGTACTAGCAGTTGAAAAATGAGCAACCACCCCCGCTGATTTTGTTGCATCTTTAGAACAGTGTAGCAGGGTGTGGTGACTGCTATCATTACAACCCTCGACCTTGCAAGTAAATTTATTACGGCAATCAGGCAAGCGGTGGCCAGGCATGAGGCAACGAAAACATAATTTTTTGTCAGTGGCCATCTTCCATCTACCAGGGTTGTCCAACGCAAGAAATGTAGGGCAACGATTAACACGGTGGTCCACTTTACCACACACAAAACATGCGATGTCTTTCTCAGAAATCCGTGGTTTTTTCTCATTAGCATGCAGTACTGTGCCTGGGTTTGTTCTCTTCTCCCCTCGACCTCGTTCCCCCCACCGATCCCGGTCGCAGGTGCGATCGCGATCTTCAAAATCGGGCTTCAACAAAGCATAAAGACTAGCCACTCTTGATTTTTCGGTGAGCCAAGTAGAGAAAATAGAAAGAGTAGAAACGCCATGACGGGCAATAGAATACTCACACCACTGCTCCTGCATCCATTCAGGTAACTTCATCGCCAATTCACGAAGTAACTGGGGGTTAGCTAAATCACCTTCACAATGTAATGCCTCCATCGTCATTACCATGTTCTGAACCATAGTAGCAAAGGTACATATGGAGTCAGGCCGCCCGCGGCGCGGCGGCGCGGCATTCTTCGCCTTAGAAATCAGATGGAGCACAATGTGTTGCGGTTGCCCAAAACGATCTTCCAATGTCTATGTAATTTGCGGAACATTGCCAGCTAGATTTAAAATTGGCTGGACAGCTTCGCGAGCTTTCCCCTTGAGACACTTTTGCAAACGGACCAAATTTTCGAAATTGCAAATTCTGTTTGTTTCCCGATACTGAGTTATGAACGCCAGCCACTCCTCGGGTTCCCCATTAAAGACAAGAAGATCTTTCTCTACTGTCTGCCGTTTTAAAAATTCACGAGCGACGCCATCAGCAGATGAAGGTGCAACATTCATCTGTGGAAGTAATTGTTGCAAGCCAGCAACAATGCCCTGGGCAATATTCGCTTCAATAGAACCATGCGGTGCAGCTGCCGGAGTTGGAGTAGGAGTGGAAGTCATGACTGGAGGATCCAATTTTAATTCTGGCGTCTTGCGGCCCAAATTTTCGTAATTACGTAAATCGTCAATCATCGGCTGCAATTCATAATCAGCATGAAAAGTGCGGAAAAAATTATTAAGCCCCAGTCCAAGTGCTGGTGCAGGCATTGGTGCCGGTACTGGTGCTGGTGGCGGCATTGGTGCCGGTACTGGGGTCGGTGCAGATGGGCGGACTAAATGCGGAGAAACACGACTTCCGGCGGCCGCAGCAGGCACTTCAACCTGAAGTCGAGAACGATAAATAGAATCACGAGCAGTCACATCCCTTCGTGTACTGTCTAATCTTCGTTGAGCGCGAAGGCGGCGAAGTTTCGCTTCCGCTTCCACCCGTCGTTAAGCCAGAAACATATCGTCTTCAATGCGGGACATTTCGTCGTCGTATTCTTGCTCGGCATCTGTAGTACGACGACTATCGGATGCATGACTGGACGAAGGAGCACCTTGTCTAAACAAAGTTACATTTCGGGCCACCGTCGACCCTACCGGAGACAACGTAGTCCGCTGACTGTACGCAGAAGAATGAGCAACAGTAGACCCATCCCCCAAACCCTCGCCCGCCCCCACACCCGAAACACGGGACCTTGGAAAACCGTAGCGACTAGGAGGACGTCCAGCGTTGAGCCTCAAACTCCGACGTTGATCAGGTGAACCAGCATCAGACTCCATGAGCAACAATTCTAAATTTAGTGCAAGAAGGTATCAGATTCAAATTAGCTGTTGAGCCCCCAATGTTAACGACCATAAATTATCGGTGTCGTCACTGAAGTAAATTCGGTTTCAATTGTCAATGAAATATTATTCTCGAAATAATATTTTACATAAATATTCACATTCCCTTTATTTCAATAAATTACACTTTTCATTACAAATCTCATAGTCAAATCAATTTCAAAATAAAATGTCGTGAACGTCTGCTTCGTTCAAAAGCTCAAATCGTTCTGTCATATTTTTCACATTCCATCGTATTTCTCATATTTCCTCGTATTACTCATAGTACTACAGAATTTAGATAACATTCTTTTCAAATTATAAATATTTAAAGTAATTTAAACTTTTTAAAAATTATTGAATTTATAAAAATATTATCAACAATCTTTACACTTGGTTCAGTTGGTAACAACTACATAATGCAACTAACGGAAACAAGCGTATTCGTTTATGTCTACAGCACCGGCGACTGTCAATTAAATCAGTTAATAATTTTGATATTTTCACATTCTTAATGTCATGCACTAAAAAAATACCTTTTTATAACTAACAACATTTAAAATAAGAAATAAAAAACTCACCAGCTTGTGTTGTTGGTTCTTCAGTTTTTAAAATTCACTTCCAGCGTTGACTAGCATTTGTTTTAACTATGAACTATATTGCACGATCCAGGAATGAAGTACTGTTGACACATTGTCGAACTTAACAAAACAAACAAATAATTTTGTGATTTGACCGTACAACTAATGAAAGAGAACACATCCCAGATACAAACGCAAAGTGGTCTGTCAAAGCCTATTGTTGTACAACGTAGTGTCTTCCAGGGGTCGCCACTGTCGCCTCGTCTTTTTAATGTCTCTATTGACCATGTCTTGAAGGAATTAACTGAACATGAAGTATCTCAAGAATATGGGTTTCCAATTCACCCTGATGTTCCCAACATATCCGCCAGGGGGTTTGCAGATGATGTAGCCTTATTTGCTAACTCGATTAAAGCAGCTAAGGAGCTCACAAAAATTGCAATACACAATTTTCGTAAAGTTGAGTACGAGATAAATTTTGACAAGTCCAAGGTTATAAATATTCGGAAAGGTAAAATCTGTGATGACCCTTTTATTCTTGATGATAACTGCCAGATTAGTTCAATTAAAAGTGGGGAGCGCATACGATATTTGGGAGTTAATTTTAGTGATGAAATTATTTTTGACCCTGCAAAAGTAATAAAAAACTTTGAAAAAGATTTACAAAATCTTGTGGGTACCCCGATGCTATATCCTAACCAAAAATTGAAAATTATTAATCAATATCTTTGGCCTTCACTTATCTATCCCTTGCAAACTGCTCCACTGCATAAATTGTCCTCAAAATTCTTGCTCAACTTAGATAAGTTGGTTAAAAGCTCAGTTAAAGAGATTATAGGGCTTCCTGCAGACACACCTGATGCCATGCTATACACAACAAAAAGCCATAGGGGTCTCCAAATTGTTCGTGCTACATGGGAGGCGTTTATTCAGCAATATAATATCTGTGTGTCACTACTTGGTTCTTAGGATAAGTACGTTCCTTTTGTTCGTAAAGTGGAAGAAGAGATGCATCAGTGCATAAATGCATTAAAGTTGGATGTTACGGAAATCGAGTCTCTGGTTGCAGCTCGTCCCAAAACTAAACCCGGCCAGATTATTCGCAAAAAGTTACGGGATCAAGAATATGTTAAATGGTGTGATTTGCCTCAAAAAGGAATGGGAGTCAAACTTTATCAAGAGTATACAACTGGAAATCGTATAATATTGGACAAAGTTGGGCTCACGACTTCTGAATGGGTGTCTTTTTTAAAAATGTCATGTAATGTGTATCCAGTTAAGTCGATTCCTGGTCGCTGCCTAGGTGAACCTTGTTGCCGTCATTGTAACAAGAGAGAAACCCTTAGTCATGTCCTTGGTAGTTGTCAGAAAGGTGATTTACTTCGAAACACAAGACATCACGAAATTCGATCAATCGTTGCAAGTTATTTGCGTAAAGCTTTTTATGGATCGCAGCGTTTTTGGACTGTTCATGAAGAAGTGACGTGTACAGACACAAGTCAACGTGTAGACATTTTATGTTATGATACTCCATCCCGAATTGGATACATCATTGACCCCACAGTACGGTTTGAAAAAAATGAAGACCAAGCAAAAGAAGTGGATTTGGAGAAGCAAGCAATATATAACCAATGTATTCCATATTTTATGAAACAGTATGGATTGGAGAAAATGGAAGTTATTGGGCTTTTTGTTGGTGCAAGGGGAACAATTACGGAGTTCTTTGAGCAGTTTAGAAAGAGTTTTCTATTGCCCTATTCCATGGTAAAAGAAGTAATTGTAGCGGCTGTTCGTGGTTCTAACAGGATTGCACATAATCATTTATATTCTATAGTTCCAGCTTAATTATTTTTATCCTTCGTCAGTATGACTTCATCGTTACTTTGTAAATCGTTTTTGTGAAACAATGTATATTTGTTACTGTGTCTTTCAGGCAAGTACAATTGTGTACCAGTGTAAATAAAAGCTTTTACTTTCTCTCTCTGCAGCCAGAAATAGCTGCCTGTTCCTGTTATCTTAAGTGATATGATAACTATTCCACTTTTTAATATTTAACTATCAAAATATGAATTAAGTTGGAAATATGAAAAGACCAAAATCGAAACTTCAATCTTTAATCCCACACTTTCGAGTTTTATATTTTCCCTCAATACTGTATTCTAACGGACGAGGCTCGTATTGGCTAGACCTATGTGGGGTGACGGGAATGATTTGGTGAGAACTATGATGAATGGAATATGCATTACATTTGGATATGCTTAGTGCTATATATCAAGATATAGTGGTGCTGGTGCCGGAGTTTCAATATGATACGGTTGTGCCAGGGGAGCGTGCATAAATTACGTGGTTTGTCGAGGTGGGGCAAGGGTTCAAGTTGCCTATCCTTTTACATACCAAAAAAGAGTACATACAAAAAAAGGAGGGGACGGGGGTAGGGGTTAAAATTTTCAATTTTCGTACCACGAAAATTATGCACAATCCACAGGCAGACTGATTGCGCATGAGCACGAGATACTGTTTTGAGTAATTGTCTTAAAAGAACAGCGCTTTTGGGCTGCACACGAAATTTCTATAAAGAAAAGTCGTCAAAATTCTTATAAGATTAACAACCTCAGATTTCTAGTAAAAAACTGAAGAAATTCTTACTAGAATGTGTCTGTTGAGCCTAAATTGTTAAAATCTTCGTAGAATAAATTTATTTCTAAAGAGAATGCTTCTTACTTCACATTTCTATCGAGATCTTACTCCCATACGACGTGCGGGATACGTCATAAAAGCTGGGAAGGGCACATAACCTTTAAACGTTGGCAAAGATTCAAATCTGAATATCTCCACTTCCTCCTAAAAGCGATACTGACTATTTCCATTATGCACTAAAAGAAAATTTGACTATCTTCACTTTTCACAAAATACCAAAACGAAAGGCTGTAAAATTGTATATAAAATTGCAAACGTGTAATTATGTGTGTTTTTAGGGAATAGGGATCGTCCGTAAATGATGTCATCGGTAGGGTGCGTGGGTTTAGTCGGATAATGATGACGATTGTATAATTATGGGGGCTGGATGAAAAAAACAGTTAAAAAAATGTATACGAGATGTATGTGAATTTGTTTTTATTTTGGTTAGACACAATTATTCAAATACAAAAGCAGCGACGTACAAACACAAAAATCTTTTGCTTTAAATTCCATTGTTTTTATTCTTTTCTATATATTTTAGATTTCCCCAAAAATTTTACCAAGTTTTTTCTGGAAACTGCTGGGGATAAACTTCACAGGCGAATCACAGCATTACACACTTTTTCCTATTTTTCAGGATGTTTCGGGTGGAAACGCGTTGCTGTTCAAGTTTTGGGACTGTTCCCATCTGCACCTCAACGTCTTGGATTTGATCGTCATTCGTCATGTTGCCAGATGTAGCACCCAACGTCTGGTTACGGAAATCAGTTATTGTTGTTGATGTGTTGATAATATACATATTTTTATAATTAGGCGTTAGGTTCAGTTCATAAGAATGTTACAACGTGGATTGTGTCAGTGCTGAAAATTACGAAATAGAAGCTTCGTCCTGCTCTGCCACACCTGCGATGTCTTCAGTGGAATTCGCGTCAAATAAAGTGTCAAGTGCAGCCTTAAAGTGTTAGCAAAACAAAAAAACAAATAAATTAGAACTTTTAATTAAATAAAAACAATCAAATTGGTGCATCAAAGAAAACGTGAAACGTCGTCCGAACCTTCGTGTTCCAGTTGGACGCTTCTTAAAGGCTCCGCCCAATTTCTGCATCAACCGACGTCAACGTCATAAAGTTCACAATTAAATCATTTCGCTCGTCAAAAATTTTCCTACACCGTGTGAGCCCTTCTAATGTATCCATTGTTTTAGGATGATCTTTACCGAACACTTCCTCTGTACGCGGCAAAAGATCTTGAAACACTTCCGCAGCCTCGTCAAAATCTTTCATTTGGCAATGCACGAATCCTATGTTGAACATTGATGTCAGTGATTCTGGATGATTAGGCCCAAAAACTTGTTTGCGAATCCTTAAAGTTTTGTTGTGTAGTGACAAAGCCTCCTTGAACTTCCCTTGTTTAATCATGACAATTGCTAAGTTACTAGCAGTGCTCATTGTTGTCAGATGCTCTGGCCCAAGAACTCTTTTGCGCACTTCGACGTCCAACAAGGGCAACGCTTTGTCAAACTCCTCAGTGTTAAAATATACAACAGCCAATTCGTTCTTTGTAAAAAGTGTGTCTGGGTGTTCGGAGCCTAATTGAGTTTCTTGTATTTCTAACAACTCCCAATAAAGCTGCGCCGCTTCTTCATGTTTCTCTTGGGCACGAAGTAGACCTGCGTAATGTCGTTTAAATCCGAATGTGTGAAGGTGGAAGGGTCCAAGCACTCGAGTGGCATCTGAAATGGTTTGCAGCATCATCGCAGCTGCTTCCTCCAACTTCCCTTGTTCCTCTGCCCCCCCCCCCCCCCCACAACTTTTCCTTTACATCTCCAATGAATTTCACATTTTAAATTCTTGTGATTTTTGTTTACGAAACAAGTTAACCAGGCCATAATTTTATTTCATATTTCAGTATTTTATGCGGAGCTCCATTCTACACAACCACAGGGAAGGTGGTTTATGAATTGCCCCTAAGTAAACTATACCTAAATAGCATTTTTATAGGTAAAAATGTTGCTGAGGTAATTTATGTTTAGGTTGGCGTACTAAACGGTTTACTCACATATTACATTAGAATAAAAGTAACTCCAAATTAATGCACCAATAAAAATAATGGAAAAAGGCAGCATTTAGTTATTGAGAATTATTTATAAAGGCGAGAAAGACGGAAGCTTTAAATTCGGTGGGGCACTTTAAGGAAATCAATTCAATGCAGTCGTAAATATTCCGAGTCCCATCTTGTCCACTTTTAGTTCGTTTGCACATACAGAAAAATACGAAAAAAAAACAAACAAAGAAAACAAATGAAATTCCAATCATTGTAAATTCTTCAAAATAAATGTAAAGGATCGTTCACAAACGACGTAATCGTACATGTCAATGCGTCTACTATTGGTTACCGATGACATCATTGGCTAAAATTATAGCTATTTACGCAATGTTTAAGCTGATGACAGGGGTGTAAAAGTGTCCTAAAAACGGAAAATTTTTGAAGACATCATTTGTGGACGATCCCTAAATCAAAATAAACCAAGTGACTAAAAATAAGTGCCTGCAGCCCTTCTTTTCTCCTACCTTCCCTGCCACAATTTCAGCCTGAGAAACAAGGAGTGGCGCGACGCAGTTTTTGAATTCTGCCATTGCTTCCGGATTGGATGACAGACAGCCCCATGTTTTGATTTCTAAGATTAAATTTTAAAAAAATAAATAGATTATGCATTGACGCGTGAAATTAGATGAAATACGAATGTGTTTAAAAATTAATCAAAACATTTCGTATTTTCGTACCATCAATAATATTGTTTTCAAATTGATTGACAGTCGCTGTGTCAGCGGCCATGGACACGCTTACAAAGACAACTCCAAAAAAGGCGAAAATGTGAAATATTAAAAATTGTTTTAAAATGCAAGAATAAGCCATGTTAAAAATAAGTTAAAAATGAATTTTTAAAATTAAAAAACTATTCGTCTTGCTGATAACATGCACTAAAAATATGCTGGTCTTGTGTGATGATAAACTACACTCGTGATCAAAGGAAAACTTGGCACTAAATTAATAACACAATTCGATGGTCTTTAAATTCAAGACATAAAATATGTATTACGTAATGGGTGGTCTATAAATGATGTCATCCAAATTATCACTCTTTTAGCTTCCTCACACCCCCATGCCATTGTTACACGGTGTATTCTGGCAGTCCACCAGAATACAGGAAGTAGATAATATAACATTGTTCAATAATAAAATATAATTGTGAGCGTCCGTGTGCAGCTCTAGGGTTGCTTTAGCTCACGTGGGACCAAGGGCCTTGTGCAAAGAGTTAAAAGTAGCCTTCGAGCTCTCATGAAATTGAGTTAGTAATAGATAGGAATATGTGAAGTCGTTGAGTTTACTCCGCACACATGGCTCATCTTAACGGACTCAGCGGGGAATAAACGCAAGAAAGAGATGGAGACTTTGGTAGGAACATTAAGGTGTTGCTATACTCGGTCTCTGTGCCTTTCGGCAAATATGTTACTATAAACTGATTATAGATTACAGGAAAAAGAAGAGGGAAAACGCATGGGAAGCACTAAGCAGCTCCTAAATTAGGAGATGCTTGGGCCCAGATATTTCCGCCTTCTGATTCGCTAATATAGTTACATGTGTAAAATAGCTTGTAAGAAAATAAACAAAGAATTACAAATGAAACAAAGACAGGATCTGGATCCGAAGATCAACGAAGTCTAGGTTACTTAAGAGAGAAGAACCCTTTGTACAGGGATCAGTCGTGAAGTTTCACTTGGCTTCTGATTACCTTTCCGAATACATTGCCATTTACTTAGATTCTCTTTAAATTCTATTCTATAAATCTTAGTTTCGTATTACTTGTATTAAAAGAAATTGTACACCATCGTAGCTTCATCTCTGATTAAAAGTATTACCTTATTCTTTAACTTACTCGCGTATCTATCTCTACGTTGTCTTTATTATCTGCACTTACCTCTCGGACTCGTCAGATTTACCCGTCGTACGTTTACAAGTTTATCAGTATACATTTCTACATTTACTCCTTGAACTTTTCATATTTACCCGTCGTACTTTTACAAGTTTATCAATGTACATTTCTGCATTTACCCCTCGGACTCGTGAGATTTACCCGTCGTACTTATACAAGTATATCCGTATACATTTCTGCATTTACCCCTCGGACTCGGTAGATTTACCCGTCGGACGATTCCACACACGGCCGAGGAGACTTCTACACTTACTCATCGTACACTGCAGATTTACCCGTCGGACGATTCCACACGCGGCTGAGGAGACTTCTACACGTATCCATTGCACACTGAATATTTACCCCTCGGACGAAGAAAGTTCTACACTCAACTCTTAAGCTCGCAGACGCCTGACCACGGAGAGACGTAGACGAACTGTGTTAGTGGAATAGATCAAGTTAAAAGAAGTCCAGTTCCCAGACGAGCGGAGAACATGTAAGATAACCCTTCAGTCTAAATGACTATACCTTTCTCCTTTACTAAAACGGTCGGTATAACCAAAGGCGTAGTTAATATTATTCCTACAGTAATATAGTCTTCCACTGTGCTCTGTTCATTATTTCCTCTGCCCTAAACTCTGTCTCCTTATTATAATTACCTCGATATGTATTCCTACTCTGTTACCGGGTAGTAGAAAGTGGACAAATAAAACCAACCCTGTAACATTGCTTAAACAGGTGTCTTTAACATAGCATGTCAATAATTCCGGACTAGACCACCCACCTCACTAACTACATCATTTATGGACGACTCCTAAGTCTTTTTAGATGCTGAGCAAGCATCTAATGAAATGGTCATGTCCGTCTGTGTCTCTGTCTGTCGGTCCGTCCGTCTGTTGTTGATGCTCTACAAGGTCACAGTTTTGAAGTGATGTTTTTAAAACCACTTCTAAATAATCACAAAAGCGAGAAAAAAGTGCCGTTTTGTTTTTGGAGTTGATTGAATTCACCAGTTTTCTACAATTAAAAGTTAAATGGACCAACTTGTTGAGCAATACAACTGAACAAAACGAAAAAACGGGTGTCGGATACGAATTTACTTGCACGTACATACTTCCTTCTAAACGTAGGTACTATGTAGGTACCTGCGCCGTACTTTCAACGTACGCTCCCCACTTTTAACATTGTGTGTACTTTAATACCATACAAAATATAATGCTGAGGAGCGTTCACTAATGATGTCATCACATTTGATCCATTTTCTTACCTACCCACTCGTTCCCACTAATGTTAAACATAATGCATATGGAATTTAATTTTTGCATCTACCTACCTACTCAAATGATTACATTATTGGTGATGGCTTCTTATTCTTTATGGTCCAAAAACTATGGTTCAGCATAAACAATGTCCAGTAAATTATCCTTTTGACCCCACTAACCCACGTGTCATCATATTTACATCACGTAAACAGCGTAGGGGTTGGACGTAAATGATGTCACATAAATTCTGCTTTAGGGTCCTCCCACCTAATGGTTATCACTTTAACATTAGGTATACGGTTTAAGGGTTGGGCATAAATGATGAAATATATTTATTATATATATATATAAAAATATTCTTTAAGAGCCACCCACCCACAAAACATTCAGGTAAATAATCCTTTAATACGCACCAAATAAAAACGAAAAGAAAAGAGTGGCGGGAGATATTTTATTTTTATATTATATTAATTAGTACATTAGTACATATCGACATAATTTACCAGTATTTTGAAACACTTTGGCCAATTTTAAAGTATGATAAATCATTTGAAAGGTAGTGACTAATAGATTTTGAATAGCGGAACGTGGATAAGTTTATCGACGTAGGTTCAGCTCTATTTTTTAAAATGCCGTTACTTTCATTTAAAATTTAGCCTAAACATTGTTGTGTGGGCCGGAAGCCTAAAATAAAAATTATTTTTTCAGTTTTTTATATGCTTCAAAAAAGTATATCATTTAATAAATACGATTTTTAGAGAATTACAATTAAAATCAAAGTAAGGCTAGTTACTACAAGGTAGTTGGGTTTTTCTAGTAATTCCAGTTTGAATGGTGTACCGTTTGAGTTTATAACCAGTTAGTTAGTGATACTAATTTTGATTTAAAGATTGGGTGGGAAATTTTTAAAAAATGTTCGTTTTATTGTGATAGTGTATAAATAATGTAACTCAAATTCCCACTACGTTACGACAGCCTCATCCCCATAACGTCACTGTAACATTAAATGTCTATTTTTAACCTGACAAATCCACGGACCCTACCGACGACATTCTATATGGGCAATTCTACAAAGTATTTTGTGCTGCTAACAGATCCTTGCATAGCAGCTAACTTGTTAATAAATTGACGAAAAAGAATACGAAATATTGAATTTTAGAATTAGCGTGAAATTCAAACTGCCTAACGTTACTGTTTAGGCTTCAATTAAACAAGAGGTTTAGCCCTTGTTTGGTTTTAAATATATAATAATAATATATAATAATTTATTCATTGGGTCGATTTAATTGAAGTTCTTACAACCAGACTCAACCAGTCACTGTGGGTGAGGAAATGGGAGGCTACCGCGTTAGATCGTCTCGGTCTTTGTACCCTTTCACCTATCCCCGTCCCCTCCTCCACAGTAAAGGAGTCCCATTCCCTAGGTCCCTGCAGTAAGTAGTGGTCACTAAGGAGCACCGAAGGAGATTGGGTTTCAATCAACCATCCAGTGACGTTTACCGTACAACACCGAGCCGTAAACGATTAGCAGTGGCCGAGGATCGAAGCCAGGTCTGAGGCTGTAAATTTCGTTACAGTCTGCAGTCCTAACCGCTCACCCAAGCACGCCTGCTTTTTAGATGCTGAGCATCTATTGAAATGGTTTTGTCTGTCTGTCTGTCAGTCCGTCCGTTCGTTGGCCGTACTCCACAGGTCACAGTTTTTAAGGGATTTCGTTTAAACTTTTTTTAAACTCTCACAAATGCGCGCGAGAGGAGCCCTATTGTTTTTGAGGGTGATCAAACCAACCAGTTAGCCACAGTAAATAGTTAAATGGACCCATGTCAAAATTTTGTGAAGTGATTTCCTTAAAAACCAAGAGGGCGTGTACATATTGCTGAATGTTCATGTACATACGTAATTTTAAAGTTCTGCGCGGCGAGTACAAGTATATCTTATAGTAAAGGCCCAATCAATCTCAGCTACAGTTTTCAATGGTCTGTAGTCTGATGCTCCGCTACGTCAGATATGCAGAATGTCGTTGTGTGTGTGGGGGAGGGGGGAAGTTAAGGGTGGGTGAGGAGCTTCTAAATATAGTGCAAATTAGCAATTTTTGAATCCACTTACACGGTACAGTTTTTAGCTGATTTTCTTAAAACGAACGTACCTAAATAATTAGGAATCGTCCATAATGACGTCCTTCAAATATCATAGTTTTAGATACCCCCATTCTCAAATTTACAATGTTTAGCTAACTGTTCCACCTATGTGTCACATACGTACCTATACAGGTTTAAGATATTCAGGGACCGTCCATGATGACGCGCAAATGAAGTCACGTGAAAATGTCTTTTAGACACCCCCACTCAGCTGCTATCGCATTTACATTCGGTAAGCAGGTAAGGGGTGACGCGCAAATGACGTCACGTGAAAATTTATTTTAGACACACCCACCCAGCTGCTATCACATTCACATTAGGTAAGCAGGTAAAGGGTGACGCACGAATGACGTATTCTGAAAATTTCTTTTAGACACCCCCACCCAGCTGCTATCGCATTCACATTAAGTAAGCAGGTTAGAGGTTGACGTTCGAATGACGTCACCTGAAAATTTCTTTTAGAAACCTCCACCCAGCTGCTATCGCATTTACATTAGGTAAGCAGGTAAGGGGTGACGCGCAAATGACGTCACGTGAAAATTTATTTAAGACACACCCACCCAGCTGCTATCACATTCACATTAGGTAAACAGGTTAGGGGTGACGCACGAATGACGTCACCTAAAAATTTCTTTTAGACACCCCCACCAAGCTGCTATCGCATTCACATTAGGTAATCAGGTTAGGGGTGACGCACGAATGACGTCACCTAAAAATTTCTTTTAGACACCCCCACCAAGCTGCTATCGCATTCACATAAGGTAATCAGGTTAGGGGTGACGCACGAATGACGTCACCTAAAAATTTCTTTTAGACACCCCCACCAAGCTGCTATCGCATTCACATAAGGTAAGCAGGTTAGGGGTGACGCACGAATGACGTCACGTGAAAATTTCTTTTAGACACCCCTACCCAGCTGCTATCGCATTCACATTAGGTAAGCAAGTTACGGGTGACGCGCAAATGACGTCACGTGAAAATTTCTTTTAGACAACCCCACCCAGCTGCAATCGTATTCACATTAGGTAAGCAGGTTAGGGGTGACGCACAAATGACGTTACCTGAAAATTTCTTTTAGAAACCCCCACCCAGCTGCTGTCGAATTCACATTAGGTAAGCAGGTTAGGGGTGACGTGCAAATGACGTTACGTAAAAATTTCTTTTAGACAATTCCACCCAGATGTAATCGCTTTCTTATTGGGTAAGCAGGTTAAGGGTGACGCGCAAATGATGTCACGTGAAAATTTGTTCTACATGTCACGGTCCATAATAACGTACTTCAAATACTATAGTTTCTAGCATCCCCTGTCTCAACTTTGAATTTTTTTCCATCCTATTTTAACTACATGTCACGTACTTACTTATATGCGTTTTAGATATTCAGTGATTGTCTATAATGACGTCATTCAAATATCATAGTTTTTGGACTCCTATTTTTAACTTTAAAATTTTTCCTAACCTTTTTTTAACTTCTTGCCACGAACACTCGTATATGGGTTATTGATAGTAAGAGAGGCTCTATAAATGGCGTCATTTGTAAATCCTGCGATTCTCAAAAATATTTTAGAGTTTTTAAACTACATGCTACGTACTTCCATACATGGATTAATGATGGTAGGGAAGCCTCCATGAATGACGTCATTTGTGAATGGTGCAATTTATGAAAAATTTTTATCTATATTTAACTACATGCTACGCACATTGGTGTATGTCTTATTGATTATAGGGGAGCTTCCATAAATCTTATATCATCTTTTAGCGGAACATACATTGTCTTGCGCCATTGTTAAAGCTCAGCATCTACTTCGGGCCAGCCCAAGGTCGACAAATCCGGCGCGAAGCGCCGGATTTTTAGATGCTGAGCTTAAGCATCTATTGTAATGGTCATGTCCGTCCGTCCGTCCGTCCGTCCGTCCGTTGGCCGTACACTACAGGTCACAGGTTTGAACGGATTTTTGTTTTTAAAATTTTATATGACCAGAAATGCGACTGAGCAGGTCTGTATTGTTTTTTCGTTGTTATTAGGCTAACCACTTATTCACAATTAATTGATTACTGTACCTGTGTCAGAAATTTTTAAAGTGAAGAGCTCAAAAACGGGCGAACCAAAGTGCTGAGGCAACCGAAAGCGAAGACTGGAAAAGATAAAGCTGCCATTGTTTGCATGCAAAATTTATTTATGCCAGCCTTGTCTTTCGGTTATCGCTACAATACATACCTGCCACTGAACCTACGTACCTAGGTACGTATGACGTTCGGCGTACGCTTCTCACTCTTAGCATTGCCTTTCGTGTGTATAAATACCATACCAAATTGAATGGTAAGGTGCGTTTACAAATGATGCCATCTCGATTGATCAATTTTCTGACCCCCCCACTTATTTCCACTGATGTTAAACATACTGCAAACGGGGAATCTTCATATGCACGTACCCATTTAAATGATATTATCATCAACTGTAAAAATGGGTTGTAGATGGTGACGGATCGTCCATAAACGACGTCTCTCAAATATTATAGTTTTATGTACCCCCCTTTTGAACTTTGAATTTTTTTTCTAACCTGGTTGAACTACATGTAATGACCTTACCTACCTATATTAGTTATGGATATTAAGGGATCGTCTATAATGACATCCTTCAAATATCATAGTTTTAGGTACCTACTCCTATTTCCACGATTAAAATTTTTTCCAGCCTATTTTAACATACCTGTATTGAACTTACCTATATTATATAGTTATAGATATTTTTTAATTGAGATCACACTAATAGTTTTTCCATAATTAGTAGTTGAATAAAGCAACTCCGAAATTTTTCCATGTACACACATTGTGAGGGATCGTCCGTTATTGACGTTTTTCAAAAATATTATAATTTTAGGCCCCCTCTCCCTCCCTCCCTCCCTTTAATTTATTTAACCATTTTTAGATGCTGAGCACATAATGACGTCTTTCAGTGTTATTGATATTCAGGGATCGTCCATAATGACGTCCTTCAAATTTCATAGTTTTTACAAATCCCAGTCCCAACATTCAATTTTTTTTAACCTATTTTAACTATATGTAACGGACTTAATCCCAACTTGGCGGTCCAGTGGTCTGACTACTGGATTGCGGAGTCGGGGGAGTCTGCCCCACACTTGGATTGTGATCAAGTTGAGACAGGGCTTGGAGGCAGCGAGGAGGATTCAGTTTGGGGTAGGGAGATGGTATAAGTGGACTGGTGGTATGTATGTTTATCCGTTGCCTTGTGCAAGAGACGGAGATATATGTGCCTTAATACGGATACGCTCTGTAGCCAAGCCACGTACTCTTTGTATATACCTATCCTCTCACCATCTGTTTCTAACTTGTTCCTCTGCAAGTCGTTTCTCTTGTTTACTCTCTCTATCAGTGCAGGGGCAGGCCGGGAAGCTGGTTGGTTGAATTCGTGCTAGAGGAGGGAATTGACAGCCCTCAGCTATTACGATGTAACCTTCCAGCGGTCCGCGGCTACGCCGGAAAAACAAATTGGCATGCGGTGACGCAGGGTAATCTATCTGTCCACTCAGGTCTGCAGTACGTGCGCAACTATCTATATAAATAAACATATTAGCGATGCGAAGCTCAATGCGGTACAGTATAATACTGTATCGCGGGTTCTTCAAATCACATAGTAAATTGTATAAAGAGTGAGTTAATAACTTCTGAAGTTCAAACTCGATACTCAATACAAACACAGTGCATAATTATATGTAACGGACTTACCTAAATATGTTAAAGATATTCAGGTATCGTCCATAATGACGTCGTTCAAATATCATAGTTTCTAGTACCCCCAGTCCCAACATTGAATTTATTTCCAACCCATTTTAACTGTATGTCACGGACGTGCCTATATATGTTATATCCTGCCAAGTTGGTTGAGAGGCTAGGGGACTGCAGTTTGGAGTTTGACGACTTCAGGCTCAGTACCAGAGTTCGATCGCCAGCTCTGGTAGGCTAGTCCTGATCGGCTCTGTAGATGTACGGGTCGGGCTGTAGATACATTGCACACAGTATCTACACTCTCTGGAGTCACCCACTGGTGGACAGAGAAAGAGTGGGAGTGGAGAGGTGTTGGATGAGAATCTCTGGAAGCTCATTCCAATACTTTGAAATTCCCACTATCCTTCCCTGATCCATACCTTAACACAATACCATCGAGTAAGCAATAGTCTTTCCTGTGTAGTTTGTTACCCCTTTCCTTATCCCTGGGTTCGCGTATAAATCCGCTTGTAGCCTGCCTCTACCACACTTTCCTATATTACAACCTTTCTTCCTCCTTCATGATTACGGTGCTATTTTCAATGCCATCAATACTTCCGAGTGATGGTGTTGCGTATGCATATCCAAACGTAATCCTTAGTCACCCCAGCAAATAAATAAATAAATAAATAAATATAGATATTCAGGGATCGTCTATAATGACGTCGTACAAATACTATAGTTTCTTGTATCCCCAGTCTCAACTTTAAATTTGTTTCCATTCTGTTTTAACTACATGTCACGGACTTATCTATATAGGTTATAGATATTTAAGGATTGTCCATAATGACGTCATTTAAATATCATAATTTTTGAGACCCCCATTTTTAACTTCAATATGTTTTGCAACCTTTTTTTTAACTGCTTGCCACGTACATTCGTATATGGCTTATTGATACTAGGGGAGGCTCCAAAAATGACGTCATTTGTAAATCATGCAATTCTCAAAAATATTTTAGCGTTTCTGAACTACATGCCACGTACTTCCATATATGGCTTATTGATGGTAGGGAACTCCATAAATGACGTCATTTGTGAATGGTGCAAAAAATTTCAGCTGTATTTAACTACAACCTACGAACATTCGTATATGTTTTATTGAAGCGCCGGATTTTTTGAATATATGTTTATGCTTTATTTTATTAAAACGAATTTTAATGACACAAGGTATTGTAAATTTTGCGTCGTTAATTGTTGCCAATTGTGTTTGCACCGGCACTTTTCGTACATGCCCCCAACCTTCTTGTACCTGTGGTACTATGATCAGGCCTACAAGAATCAATAATCCTTGTCAGAACCACTCGTGCCGGCGATAATTTCACAGAGCTAAATCGTAACAGAATAATTTACCTACCTACCTATGTACCTAGCCAACTTTTACCTTTGTTAATGCTACCGAGCCAGCTTGTCTCTGCACCAATCGTACCCCGCCCACCCGCTTCTATCATAGACAGTCGTACGTAGCTCACTCGTACTTGCGCTATACTAACCAAGCCCACTCGAAACAGCTGCACATGTACCTGACCCAACGTCACTACCAAAGCTCTAACGTAGCCCATTTGTACTAGCTTTTAATGATGTGGATTTTTACAATTTAGTTCTGCTATGCTGTAGAAAAGCTTACACAATAATTGTGTTTTTAAGATGTTTTTGGCGCAAAAATTGTATCACATATTTCATTAGTGTTAAAGTTTATTGAACTGTAATTGCCTGTAACTTGCTTTTTTGGCTATACTCACCCTTGCAAAATTAGTTTGTTTATTGTTTAAGTTACAGAACATAAAGGGATTATCCTAAGTAATCAGATAAAATTTACTTTGGTGTTACTTTGTTACGGGATACAGTCCGATACATCATGTATATACCTGTGTATTCTACTATGTAAAACGAATTTTTATTACTACTGGAAGTGTGGCGCACCTAAACAATATTCGGTTCACTTCTAAAATATGATAACTAATTATGTTTTGCGGTGTTCCTATAGAATATTATATAGACAATGTTTTGCCACATATTATGTCAAATTTTAAAAGAATATTATTTTTTGATTATAAAGGTATGCAATGTATATACTATAGTTACCTAATTATTCTTATATCGTTAGATCATACTTGTAATATAGTAGCAATGTCACCTATAGTTTTTGTTTGCAATTATTTGTTTGTAAAGAGGTGTGTCTAATTGTTTAGTATTCTATACAAGACATTACATTTTACAATAATACCTATTATATAATTAAGTAAGAATCAACTATAATTATAGGGTGTCATTTCTTCTTCTCTGTTTCACGTTAAATTTATGTTTGCAAAGATGTAATTGAATTTTCTTGTACCGCGTCAATTTAAATTTCACTCATTAAAAATTAACTGATTTACCGTTACCGCATCCTCATTAGCATTTTGATACATTGTATAAAGCAACTAATTATTTTTCACCTTGAAGCTGTTCAGCGTATCTAGTATCTACAATATCGTTTAATTACATTAAAAGTTGAATACACTTCTAATATAACAAAAACTGTCATAGTGCCATCCTTGAAAAAGTAATACTAAACGCATGGATATTTTTGTAATGTCAGAATCAGTTGTTTCTACGCTTAGTTGCTTTACCACAGGAACTTTTAAAGGCGTGAATTTCGTAATAATTTAAAAAAATAACTTCTTTAATTTGGTTTGGAATTCCGTATTGCTATTATTTCCATACACCTGGTGACTACCATTAGAGCATCGACTACAATTAGGTAGTAGGAACGCGCCCCATGGTGATCGGGACCCTAATGGTGATCAGTAGCTGCTTTTCAAATACTACTGCATTGCAAAATAATAATGACTGACTATACACAATTAGGATTATAAGCTATACCAATATCAGCTAAACAGATTTTTAAAAGCACTAGTATTTGAACGGCGGCTACTGATCACCATTGAGGCGAACCCTACTACTTCGTTTCTTTTTCATTTTTATTTATAAGTACCTAATGCTATTCATTGTAAATGTACCTGCTCTGTAGTTCGTTTAGTTCGCTTCGTAAAGGTGAACACGTCCAAAAGGGATCATTGGCGGCGGTTTAAACAGTCGGGCCTCTAAAAATCTGAATAGCAAATATTTATCCATACAGGTTATGGTCTCAACTACCTCCAGTGGTGATTCCAGCTTCTGTTCTCAAGAACCTTGGCTATGTAAAATTTTGACAGTTCTGAGCACTTTTTCGATTTTTTTTTTACGCCGATCACACTTAAGACGTTTTTTCTCTACTAACTTCAAATGAGTTTCAACTTACTTAATACCTTGAGGGCATTTGGGGTGCTTTTAGATTTTTGGAAGTAGGTACTTTATGCAGCCCGTTGCATCTCTTGCAAGTTTTACCTTAAGATGCTGAGTATTTATGTAAACGTGAAAAATTACCAGAGACGTATAATGAGACCTTCTTCTTCACAGTCCGTCGGCTGTGTAAAAACCTACAGGTTCTTGAAGTTTAGAAAAAAAAAACGATTAAAATTAGGGCAAACTGTATTATATGATCATATAGGCTTTATAGATGTTCACAAATGCAACATATTTATTCATACCATATTTAAAAATATAATCTTTAACTTGGCACGTCATCAGTGTCCTACCACGACCCCAGATCCTACCGACGACATTATTTACTTCTGATTTCTCTGTAAAATGAAAATACACCAATCTTAATATAAATAGTTGAATAAATTATTATTATTATTAATATAAATAGCCATTGTTGTGAAATATGCGTCAAATGAAACAGGTTAGGTGATGGCCACAATTGGAGTATCGCCACAGTTAAGCACCCTCACCCTACACAGGACATATTTCTGGATAAAAAATGACTCTTGCAATGGCGTAATATCCTGATTAAATTATTCGATAAAATCAACATAAAGGTTAGCCGACAGCCGACAAAATTAATGTTATGAATTAAGTTAAATAATTATTTGAAACTGCACGTATGTAGGTCTAAGCGGCAAATCACAGCACCCCATAATATTTTATGTAACTAGTTAAATATAATGTGCATATGCAGTAATTCCGGGACGTCGGAACCGGAGGGGCATGGTAGGCGGGGAAAAGCAAAACCGTGATTTTCTGCCCCCTCCCCTCCTTCCCTCCCTAGAATTTTAAAAAATAGGAAGATTGCAGTAAACAGACGCCGATTGTAACTCTTAACCAATACGGAGAATCACTACAGCTATTTTATTATTGTTTTTATTTTTATTGTCACAGAAAATTTATGATTAATTACTAAAGCAGTGAAAAAGTAATGAGATGGAAATTTGGAAATTTTTAAAAACATTTTGGGAAAAATAGCTAAAGGTTGCATACACTTTTATTAAACACATTTAGTATACACCTTTAAATTACAAAATTTTTAACACAAATAACTAAAAACAAGAACACAATGCAAAACTGAAATCCAGTTACGGAAGGAACTCCATTTGCCTGCCTATTAAAAAATAAAACAAACCCGATAACAGCATTAACAATAAAAAATTGCAGCTTGAATTTTGTTTGTTGAAGTTTCCTGCTCATAACTGGAAAATGAGAAACTAAATAAATTATATAACCTTTGTTTTCAGTTGTATGTACATTGTAAATTATTGTGATATTGTAATCAGTGATTTGACACCATTCTAGTTTGTAATAGTGCTAGTGCTAGTACATTTCTCTTTTGCAATTTTTTAAAATTTGTAATAATTGCTTTGTAAAATGTAATATGATTATGGCTTCTGATCTTGTTTGAAATTTTCTATGACCAAACCCGACACTTTAAAAGTAAACGCGGTTCGTCAGTAGGAATTTATTTCTTCATTTTTATTTCAACGTAGGCAGCAATTGGATACAAATTTTGATGTGTTTCTGAAATCAAAGCAGTTTCAAATATTTTATGCATAATATTATAAATATATATTATCAATAACCTTTACAACAAACAACAATTAGAAATGTATTCCACTTCGATATCTGTAAGTAAAGTCCTACGCTGTAAAATTAATAACTTTAGCTCTTTTTTTACGATTAGTTGAATATGATTGCATTGTGCTGTAACAAAGTGCCACCTACTTGTGATTTCTTCTGCGCTCAAACTAATTGACTCGAAAGAAAACACGATTTTTGTCCGGCCAAAAACTTTCTGAAATCCGTGAAGAGCTGTAACTTTTGATGCAAACATCCGGTGTAAATTGTTTCCAAAGTTGATTCTGAATTCTTGTAAACCTGAAATAACATAATAATCTAGGTAATTACCTATGCTTATCCCATCGGGCACTTACGCTACGCTCCCATCCCATCCACCATAAATAGGAATCTTAGACTTTTTGTTCATCCGCTAGAAATGTACTTACTCTTACAATCCCCAATGTATGGCTGAGTCCGTTCCAAAACATGCGGAGTGGCCCATCCGAATAATAAAGTGGAAATTGCGCCGCTGCCGTTCTGTAGTTTTGCACATAATTTCTGGGAAATTCCTGTGAAGAATGTGTCTGTGATGGTTGCATCCCACCAATCCAATATTAAACCAGATATTTCAAATTTCTTTAATTTTGGAAATGCTGTCCAGATCCAGTTCCGGTTCTCAAGGCTACTAGAAAATATGCAATTAATTTTCAAGTGTGTCAAATTCGGGAATAGTGAAGACGAATGTTTCCCATCTAATGGAATTTCGTTCATTTCGATAGTGTTCACATACAAAAGGGTGTTACACGGACAAATATTCACAAGGAACGGGGCTATCTCATAGCTGATGTTCAGTTTAAGATACTTTAAGGAATTTCTGCTTGAACGCAAAATCAAATTAAGACATTTGATCATGACATCATGGGAGTTGCTCTGTTCCCAGTCACTCTGCAGCTGAACGACTAATGCGTTTAATTTAAGTCTTGGAAGATCATTTCTCAAATTCCGCTTCGCCAAAAGTTTTGTGCTTTGCAAAACTATTAACATTTGTTGGGTAAAGGGATTGAAATTTAAATCTTTAATAAGATGAAATTTTTCCATTTCAAGCAAAACGTGTAGTGCTGACGGACCAACTTTTTTAATTCCGCTTAAGTTTGGTGAAACTCTAATGAGCATCTTTATAAAATTAGATTTGTCCGTTGAATAATTCCGATTATATCCCACTATAATTTCTCTTATTTCAAGAGGAGGATCACTCACGTTCGTTTGGCTCCCGCCCTGGGCCTCGGTTTGAGTCAGAAGACTCAGAATCGAAGACTTGAGAAAATATTGAAGATCTAAGGAAGTTAAATGAGGCATGTGGACGTACAACAGATTTCGAACTGCACTCTTTGACATTATTCTGCACAAAGTAAGTTGAGCGATATTCTTTCCATACAGTGACAAAAAGTTGAACAAATCTTTTTGGTTCTGATTTTCTGTGCTCATGGCAGATACTGGAAGGTGGCTGTTAAGGCCAATGCTACACCCAGCATGGAAGCGAATGCTGCTGGATGGGAATTTTGGAGAAGTTGAGATAAGTGTTGACAGATCCGAAAGAAAGCTTGTGGGCTGGTAAACATTGAAATATTTGTTATGCGATGGATTATTACTGACATAATTAGGCTTAGCTTGAGGAACTGCGCTGCTGCTGCTGCTGCTGCTAGGATCCTTTTCAAAGGCCACCTCACCAAAGTCCAGAGCAATTTGACACACATTTCTTTTGAGAAGGACGGACGTGGCTGCATCTCTCCAGCATCGATTTACCAGGCGGAAATTGAGCAAGTCTCTTCCCGTCAGAATCCCAACGTTGTCAAATATCTGGGGAAGGATCTGCGTAAAGCATTGTACAAAAATGAAGTAATTTAGCGAGATTTTTAGTGTCTAATAAATAACAAGATGTATATCCTCTGTGAAGAACCGAAATGACCCATATCCATTTTTAGCTAAAACCAATACCAAATATCTACACAAATATTTAAGTATATATTGAAACCATCTACATATAGAACATTGAGCACTTTTACAAAATATGCACATACAACATTTGACACTTTTCAAACAAATGGAATTAAAACATTTTGCATATTTTCGAAAAACATGGAATTAGAACATTTTACACTTTTCCAAAACATGGATTTAAAACATTTTGCACCTTTTTAAAAACCTTGAATTAAAATATTTTGTACTTTTTCAAAAACATGTAAATAGGATATCTGACGCTTTTTAAAAACTCCTAATTAACATTGTACACATGTTTCTCAGTTTGGTTTTGTGACATAGCCAATTTTGATTGTAGCTTAAATTGAATATTGGTCATTTTGGTTCTTGAGAGACGATATCTGAAACACAACTATAAGCAAGCAATACATAAATTAATCAAGATTGTAATTATTTAAATTACGAATCACTCACGTCCTCTGTAAATACATATAAACTGAGGAAAGTATCAACAACATTTTCGGAGATGGCCACTTTGGATCTACATGCAGCTGGAGCTGGAGCTTGAGCTGAACCACAAATAGTGCCACTTGGTTTACTTCCCTCCTCATCTTCTGTATGACAAGCTTCAGCCTCTACTGTGGATTCGGAGACCCAACTATAATACAGTAAATGAAAAACTGATATGCGTACGAATATACTAATAATATTATTATTTATTATATAGACACCATATCTCCTCGATAATTGGAATTCATAGGCAATAAGTTAAAAAAGTGAATTAAGTAAAGGTGCCGGGCCAGACATTGTAGGATTGTGTTGTACATACCGGAATGTTGAGAATGTTATTCCCATAATAATAAAATTCTCTTTTCAAAGTCGTGCGGATTGCTGGAATAGGTACCGCACCGGTACCAGCAGCTCATTACTTGACTGCAGTAAAAAGTAAAAAAACGCGAAAACTGAAATCTGACTTTCCTACCTACAACCTACAACCTATCTAACGTAAGTACGTAATTATACTTAAACTGATGGGACAGAGCAAACTGAAAATAATTTGTCAAAGCAATAGAATCATAGATAAATCAAAAGCTTAAAGTCTCCCGCGCGAAACTGAAAAATCAAGGAGAAGAGAATACATAAAAATAATGATTACGAATATTGCATTTGCAGACCAATCTATTTAATCCATTTGCTTCCATCCGCAGATCTGAATAATTATTCCGAAATTATCGAATTTGAGTTCAAGTCACTTTTTCCTTTTGCTATATTTTTGCCCTTAATAATAAAAATGTCTCTACTATAAAAGTTGATTCTTTTTGGCATTATGGACATATTAAGGATGTATCACTATTTTCCCCTAGTTTCGTAAGATATCTCATTATTTATAAAATACAAAATAATAATATTAATACAGCTAGAAAACAGCAGTTTCTACCTACAACCATAGCATCAAACCACCGCATCGTCACAATCTGCAACAAACAAAGCGGCTTTTAATTGTTGGGCTTGCGGCTTCTGCGTCTCGACTGATCGTAGGACAAACGATTACATTGTATTGTGTGTTATGTATAACCATGATAAATAATCATACTAAATAATTAAAGTTAAATTTAAAAACACTTGGAAAAAAAATCAAACAGCGGCATAGTAATAGTTTTTCATTCTAAAATGCGAGTTTCTGTCCTAAAAATGTGAGTTTTTTAATGACGTCATTTGTGAATAAACCCTAATGTCAGAACACAGGAAGAAAATGATAATTATTATTGTACAGTAAAGTTCCAGGTGCCAGGTGTAAGAATGAGAACAGATCAAGTCAGAGTAATTATATAATTATAGGTACTTGCCGTACCTTGATCATTCCTACCTGGAACTGGAACTCTGAACATGCTTTTGTTAAGAAAGGTAAAGCCAGTATGTATTGATACTGTTATGTAAGATCGCTGCAATTACAGTTCAAGGATATCAACCGGCAACCCCTGGCATATAATTACCTTTTATGAAAATATCAAAACTGAAAGTGCAGGGATACTCACACAGAGTGCATGTGTTCTCAAACATGGAAATAAATCATTTCCAATTTTCTGAAAACATGTAAATAGAGCATTTTGCACTTTTGAATCAAGTAAAAAGAACATTTTTCAATTTTCTAAAATATGTAAATACAACATTTTACTTTAGCCAAGAAAACCATCAATAAAATCAAAATGGTGGTAATTACTTTATAAATACTAACGATATCGTTACCGATAAAAAAAAAATGGTTAATCTTTACTACTTGGTAATATTTCTATAATAATTTAATAAATTTCGACAATAATGTAATTATCATAGGAGAAGATGCTTTGTGTGACGGAGTCCCATGCAGGAATTTGGATATAACATCAACTAAAACTCCAGATTGATGGTCCAGTAGATCCCGTCGGAACAGCAGGGGATTCCTCTTTAAATTCAGAAGGAGCGGGGACAGGGACTGGTAGTTCAGATCCAGTTGAATATTCAGATGCGGATAATATGGTCTTTATTGAGCCAGAATCAAGAACATTTGCACCTGATTATTTTAATTGGAATGCATGATTATTTACTAATTTATTATTATTTATAATATAATAGTAATTATTATTACATTCTTATACAAAGGCTATACTCTACCATCTAATTTTTATTTTATAAGCCTATAGCACGCTATATTCTTAAGTAATTCTTAAGTGTGTATATATATTTATATATACAGTAAGCGTTTTTTTATATACTAATAACAAAGATGTACAGTAGATTGCGGTTGTAAATTCCTGTGAAATCCAGACATTTATGGGTACTGTGTATATAGGGCCCAGCATCCCTCCCTATGTATTTCAATAATTTAATAATATATTACTTTTTATTGATTTGGTTGCGCCCTACATACATCATACAGTAGAATCGCAATATAGCGTACTTCATATACATAGTACAGCAATAAATATGCACGTAATACATAACGAGATTACGGCTCCGGCTAACTGAGATCTGTATACTAAATCAGCATGTTATTGGTTTGTGTTTGGGTATGTGAGCGGTTTTATTGTACTTGTAAAAAGTCAGTAAGCGAGAGAATAGGATTTAATGATACAATTTCGAGCTATTTCGTATGGTTAATCCCAAACAATAAACTGGAGATTGCAGCTTATTAACACAGATTTCGTCTAGGAATTTATATCAATCGTTAAGTCATTAAACGCAATGTTTCTTACTTTACAGCTTTAATACAAACGGATATGCAGAATAAGATAAATGTCAATTTTACATTATTGTAAATTCAATAATAATTTCTGCTCATAATGTGCTTTGCATGGTCAGCACTTGAAATGCAATGCTGCCATTCTAACAATGTCACTATGTGTATGAAATATTACAATGTAATAATATCAGTAATGTAGCGCATCATACGTTCTAATTTCTGAATTAATCCCTGTCTACAATCAGGGCCGGACTTAGGAATTATTGCTTTAAGGCAGCAATTTGTTTCCATTTACATAGACCACAATTTTGATTTTATTGATAGTTTTCTTTAGTAAAGCAAAATGTTGTATTTACATGTTTTAGAAAAGTGCTAAATGTTCTTTTAACTTGATTCAGAAAAGTGCAAAATGTTCTATTTACATGTTTTGAGAAAAGTGGAAAATTTCTTATTTCCATGTTTTTGAAATTTACAAAACTATTTATTTTGCATGTTTTTGAAAAGCCAAAATATTCTTTTTAAATATTTTTGAAAAGTACAAAATGTTGTATTTACATGTTTTGAGAAAAGTGGAAAATGTTTTATTTCCATATTTTTGAAAATTTAAAATATTTTTTTAAACATAACTTTGAAAACTACAAAATATTCCATTTACATGTTTTTTGAAAATTCAAGCAGCGGGGGCTGCCTGCGCTAGCCGCATTATCCGGCCCTGCCTACATTCCTTAAGACATATCGAAATCGATTACACAAGATGTTAATCTTCACTGTGGAATTAGGTACATTTTTTATTTATGCACGGTCCCCCGCGATTGACCTAGTTTAGGATAATTTTATTATTTTTAAAAAGTAATCAAAACTAAAAGTTTTACTACACTTTTCAGAGACATTCCTTAAACCGCTTCTTCATTTCGATATTTTAACATTACCGTTGTTGGTATGCAATTATTTATTTTAAAAGATTTATGACAACAGTTAAATATTTAAATATAATACAATCAAATTTAAGAGTACATAATTAGGTTGAGTAAACAGCACTTCCGCATTTATTTTTAGCAATACAGTTTTTACACGAACAAAAAACGGAATGCTGGGGTGCTATTAAAATTTACGCGCCAGAAAATGAAATATGTCACATAGCTATCTGCTAATAATAACAAACTCCCTACCATAACCTTCTCCGTCAAACTCAATATTAATAACCAACTAAGCACAATTTTCATACTGATTCATAAAGGCTTATAATTCTTGCAGAGCAGTACAAATATTCGTTGGAATATTCATCACATAGTAATATGCCTGAAGGTAGTTTATTCCCCCTAATTGCAGTTTCATTAATTTTAAGTGCAAAGTTTAAACAAATAAAGGGAGAAAACATTTTCTTTTTCATTAATGGCTTTGCAAGTCACAGCCACCGAGCTGGATTAGAGCTCCTGGCAATTAAACTTGCGGACAGAGGTCACAACGTAACATTTTTCAGCCCACTCAAAAGTGCATCTAAAGTGAAGCATCCGAACATCAATGAATTCTGTACAAAAGAATTACGAAAAATGAACACAAAAATTAAGAGGGATTTTGGTACATCTGGTCTCGAATATAGAACGAAAGGAAGATTCGTCATAGACCTTGTATAAGATTCCCCAACCGTTGTAATGGATTCAATCGTCAAAGTCTGTGAATCGCAAGAGAAAAGTGTAGAATTTAAAGACTGGCTTAAAAGATCGAAATTTGACTTGGTCATCATTGACAAGTCCTCATTTGGTGAATGTATGTACCCGTAAGCACGTACAACGCGTTTGCAACGAATAATATTTTTGAATATGATTTGCACGGGATATCAGCGGAGATTTCAAGGCTACCCTCTGTACTCTGTACTCAGTTTTTAGATGCTGAGCTTTAGCTGCATCCAATGAAATGGTCATATCCATCTGTCCGTCCGTCCGTCCGTCTGTTGGCCGTACAATACAGGTCACAACTTTAAAGCGATCAACTTAAAAATTCTTTTAAACGATCACAAATGCGCGCCGGCAGGTCTGTATTGTTTTTTCAATTTGATCGCACTAGTCATTTCTTCACAATTAGCAGTTGAATGGACCCATGTCAAAAATCAAGAAAGTGAGATTTTTAAAAACCATTAGATAAGTGTAAACCAAGGAGAATGCTCATGTACATACGTCATTTTAAAACTCTGCGTAGCAAATACAAGTATATCGTATAGTACGGACCCAACCAATTTCAGCTACAGTTTTCAATGGTCATGGTCTGTAGTATGTTGTGTGCTACATCAGATACTATACAAGTGATAGATATTCAGGGATCGTCCATAATGACGTCATTTAAATATATTTTTAAGTACCCCCCATTTCTAACATTTAAATCTTTTCCAGCCTATTTTAACATACATGTAATGAGCCTACCTGTATTGTTTATAGAAATTCAGGGATCGTACATAATGACGTCCTTCAAATATCATAGTTAAAAGCACCCCTATTTCTAACATCAAAATCTTTTCCAGCGTGTTTTAACATACATGTAATAAGCCTACCTACATTGGTTATAGATATTCAGGGATCGTCCGTAATGACGTCCTTCAAATATCATAGTTTTAAGCACCCCCATTTCTAACATCAAAATCTTTTCCAGCCTATTTTAACATACATGTGAAGACTCTACCTATATTGTTTATAGATATTCAGGGATCGTACATAATGAAGTCCTTTAAATATGAAAATTTTCGGTACCCTTTTTTTGGTATCATTGCCAGTCGTACCCTGGCAATTCGTATCCTAGCCAGTCGTACCCTGGCTAGTCGTACTCTGGTCATTCGTACCCTGGTCCCAGCCGTACCCCGACCATTTGTACCCCGGAAAGCAAACAACGACTTATTGTTTACAACCATGTATATTGTCTGCTACGTCAGATACTATACAAATAATAGATATTCAGGAATCGTCCATAATGACGTCATTTAAATATCATAGTTTTAAGTACTCCCCATTTCTAACATTAAAATCTTTTCCAGCCTATTTTAACATGCATGTAATGAGCCTACCTATATCGATCATAGATATTCAGGAATCGTGTATAATGACGTCTTTTAAATATCATAGTTTTAAGCACCCCCATTTCTAACATCAAAATCTTTTCCAGTTTATTTTAACATACATGTAATGACCCTACCTATATTGTTTATAGATATTCAGGGATCGTACATAATGACGTCCTTTAAATATGAAAATTTTAAGTTTTTCGGTATCTTTGCCAGTCGTACCCTAACCAGTCGTACCCTAAGTCGTACCCTGGTCCCAGTCGTACCTTGAACATTCGTACCCTTGTCCCAGTCGTACCCTGATCATTCGTACCCCGGAAAGAAAACAACGACATAATGTTCACAATGTTATATTCTATTTCCTTTTCAACAACCTTGTCAAGTCTTTTTTTCAGTGTCACTTTCTAAGTTTTCTTGTTTAAGCATAGGCAGGATGTCTTTAAACTTACCTTAAAACTATATCGCTAGTGTGCATACCTATAATTTACTTGCGCTGCCAACAACCGGCACCAACATTTTACCTCCACTGCCAATAAACATTATTCCGTACGAATGTACGGACGATTATGGGGTACGATTGGGGATGGTAAGACTGGGACCAGGGTACGAATGGTTATGGTACAATCTATTTTAACAATGTTGGCTGTCAGTTTGTTTGTCTGTCTGTCTGTATATATGGCTGCAGGTCACTAGCTACAGGTCACATTTTTGAACCGTTTAAATTTAAACAACTTTCTATCGTCCGCACGTGCGAGGGAAAAGTGCTGTATATTTTTTAGTTGAAATATGAACAGCATTGCTTACCAGTGACTAAGCCAATATGCTGTAAGCTCAGCATCTATTTCGGGCCCATGGTTGCCAAATCCGGCGCGAAGCGCCGGATTTTTGCTTACTTATTTATAACTCTCTCCGCCTTTACATTTAAATACTTTGTTTTTCTCTTCAAATTACTTGAGTAATAAATCGAAATGGAAACCGCAAAGTTTTGACACTTCCCGTCAATTTTCTCAATTTTCCTCTTACAAAAGTTTGATGACAGGTTTTTCTTCGGATTTTATGCAGAAATAAATTCAAAGCTGATGACAGGGGGACATAGGGAATTAGGAATGGGTATATTTGCGTGACAGTATTTATGGATGACCCCTAAAATAATTGCAAGGATATTTACCTACAAAGATTTTAATAACGTTTTCTTTTTTGATTAAATGTGTGTTCTTTAATATGACCTTTAATCGATTTGTCGATTGCATAATTCTCAGCTTTAACATGCTACATGTGTTTTTAATTTTACGCATTCACTTTACAACGTAAACCGTGTACGGAAGCTGAACCGAGACCGTTATCAGGACCGTCAGTTCGATTCTGTACATTACTGTAAGCTCTTGATATAATCGAGTTTTCGAAGGTCAAAGTCAAACCCGCACCAGCAAAGGAAGGATCCTTCAAGCATCTTGTCCAAATGGCTAAAAAACATGCTTGAATAGTTTTCACCAATCTACAACATAGTACAATTTGGTTGCTTAGCGCATTATATATTACATAATTACATCTATCGATATCTCGATATCTACAATTTTGAATTAGTTAGGGATCGTGCACGAATGACGTCGTGGAAAAACCCCTATGTTAGAGGATCCTATATGATCACCCTGTCACCAGCTTAATCATGGTCTAATTAAATGGCTACCTCGTACCCAAGTAGATCTACGGATGACCCTACAAAAGACGTCATTTGTGCACAATCCCTTTACAGTTTTATGAGTAAATTAAAAAAATTAGCAACGCACCTGCACTTCTCATCCTCCGTGCTCCAAGAATGCTTCACAGAATTGACAAGGGGCTCCATACAATCCTTAAATTCACGCAGCGTTGTATTTCCCGCCGCATCCGATGAGAGACATTTCCACGAAGCAAGATCTTCACAGAGAAATTAAAGTATTTTAAATCTCCCACCAAAAAAAATACAATAAATTACCTACGTAAAAACTCATGCAGGAAAAAATCACCTGTAATTATTTTTTGGTGCAGTTCACGGACTTCTGTCCGATCTACGTCTTCTTCTAGGCTCACAATTTCTAACCCAGCACTTGCACAGCTCCCTTCTTGGATCATCTGGATCTGAATGACAGCTACACAGACGAAACAAAATATTCCTGTCCAAACGCTCGGAATGCGAGGGTGGGGGGAGCGGTAGGCGGTGGGCATTGTATTATTTTATTCTTGACTGATTATTTTCTGCAGGGATAATTAAGGTCAGCTCACGCTCTGTCGTACAACATGTGTGCTAAAGTTTTATTTGTAATTTTGATTCCTACTTAAAACAAGTTTTAATTTTTATGAATTTTTAATTTTTAGTTCACTACTCGCATTTACTATTCACCGAGGATCTACTGATACTGTGAATAAACTCGTGCACAATTTTGAATTAAATTAAATTAGCAGTACAATTCCAAAACAAAAACACCAACGCCCATCCACGTCCTCCTCGCATTCAAAATGCTGTAGAAACACATTTTCTAAACCAGCGTATGAACATGAACCATAGCTTATTTTCCTATTTGACACTCATCACCCCAATTCGGTGAATTAAACGCAACGTGGAACGTTGACAGAACCAGATGGCGGCGACCGCCACCACAACCCCCACCCCAACACTACAACTCTTTTCTTCACACTCAGGGATCGATCATGAATGGCGTCAATGTTGAGGCCTATCGGTCTGCCGAGACACTGCTCACATCTCATTCCACAGCCAGCCGTTCAAGCCATTTTTAAACTAAAGACAGGGATTCTACTTTTCGTTAGATGCATAATTACATATTACGACCTTGTACGTTGCTTTCTACACGTACGTAGAAGCGGAGCTGTACACAAGTTCTACACTTTGCATAGACCGTTAGCCGTTAATTTAATTGACTTATAATTGAGTAATCGCTACACACACAGGTACTTCCATATCCTATAATACACTGTATGAACTATATCGTCAATCCAATAAGAAAAATCCGGCGCTTTGCGCCAGATTTGTCCACCGTGGGCCCGAAGTAGATGCTGAGCTTACAGCAAGTTGATTTCATCACTAGAAAAAATGTTTTTGTAGTAAGGTTAACAAACTCCTAACTTAACGATAAGCAGTTACCGCCAGGCCCGACAGGACAGATGGTGCTAGGTAGTGCAAAACTCCTGGGCCGGTCTACACGTTCCGCCAGCCTTACAAGGGGCCCGTAAACATTGATTTTCACCAAGGACGGCTTACTCGTCGCGCCCGGCCTGGGTACCCCTAGCGAAAACGAGCTAGTTGCGAGCTCTGCTGGCACCAGTGGGCTTAGTACAAGTGGTGCTGCTTCAAGTGGGCTTGAATAAAATAGCTTTGGTAAGAGTGGGCTAGGTACGAGTGTTGATGATGATATTGGGCGGGGTATACACAGTTTATGTACCTACCTAGCTACGTTCATTGGCAAGTGTGTATATCGATGGAATGACGGTCAGGACGTCCATTTTTGTCAGCATTCATTTTAAGCAATGCGCGAATAGCTATCTGTTATGTTAAGCATATTCGTTTACCTATTTCATGCCTTAATGACATGGAGCATCATAATAATAGTAGTATTTAAATAACGTCATTTATAGACGATCCCCGTACACATATTAGTAAGATCTAATGTTAAATATAACCGATTACTTAATTGTTGAACTCCGGATAAAGGGTATCTCTAAAGTAGTAATTTTTATATAACGTCATTTATGGACGATCTCTGTTTGCATATTAGTAAGATCCCATGTTAAGTATATCTGATTACTTAATTCTTAAACTAATGACAAAGGAGATCTCTAAAATGGTAATTTTTAAATAACGTCATATATGGACGATCCCCGTAAGCATAATAGTAAGATCCCATGTTAAATATATCCGATTACTTAATTCTTGAACTCCTGATAAAGGGGATCTCTAAAGTGGTAGTTTTTAAATAACGTCATTTATGGACGATTCCCGTATGTCTAATAGTAAGATCCCATGTTAAATATATTCGATTACTTAATTCTTGAACTAATGTAAAAAGGGATCTCTAAAATGGTAATTTTTAAATAACGTCATTTATGGACGATCCCCGTATCCATATTAGTAAGATCCCATGCGAGCGGCTTGTTTTTCTTTTAGTTTTCCAGTCACAAATTATTATTATTTCCCACCTTGAATTTGAGCGTAATTTCTGCTTGCAAAACAGAACAAAATTTATGTAATTCGCCGGTTGCCTACCTCCAGCTCCAGCCCGATTCTCATCAAAAATATTTTTAAAAGCTGAGGAACGGTCCAAAAATGACGTCATCGGTAGGGTCATAATTGGTCTACTTGGCTACTCATGATATCTTTATTTACTTTAGGATTTTTAAGATTTTTAACGACGTTATCTGGGGACAGTCCTAGACTCAACATCACTTTTTCAGCAGCATCTTTAAGGCAAAAGTACAAAATAATAATAATTAAAGTGCAAAATATTGTATTTACATGTTTTTAAAATGTTTGTGAAATTTTCTGTTCACGTGTTTTGGAAAAAGCGCAAAATGTACCATTTGCATAATTTTAAAACGTGCAAAATGTTCTATAAACATGCTTTCAGGTTCATAATGATTTAGTAGATAGTGGATTTTGATTTTAGCTGAACATGGATTTAGGATTGCCCATAAATATAGGTAATGGCTATACATGAAAATTCATGATATTTCATGTTAAAGTTAGTCATTTACTCAATGATTAGGCTGGTGAGACAGGTCATTACGTTTTAAAAATTGAGATTTGTGATGAAAATCTTTGTGGACGACCCAAGGCTTACAAAAATGTTTTTAGCACAATATAAAAAATTTAGTTTGCACACTTTATTAGATTCTCCCTTTGAATTGTGCTTCCAATAATATTTGATTACAACATTGAAGGAATAAGACTGATGCATCAAAAAAGGAGCGTGCATAAATTACGTGGTACGTCATTCGGGGGGAGTAGGGATTTAAGCTTTCTATCCTTTTACATTGGCGTACATGCCAAAAAAAGAGCGAGGGGTGCAAAATTTCCAATTTTTGTACCACGTAATTTATGCTCGCTGCCAAATGCACATAAAACTAATGAAGTGCAACAGATCATATAGGTAGGTACTTTTGTATGGCGACTGTGAACAGCTTTCCTCTCTTTTGGTGTACACGTCGAAGGTATTGAAAATCATGTAATTATGTGTACTGTGGATTTGATAGACTTTGGTCAGCACCCTTTTTTTAGTCATTAGTTCCACTCACTTTGATTTGATTTTGAACAAATTATGAAATTGAGAATAAAATCCGATCAATCAATGTTTATTTTGAAAATGTTATCTCACTTTTTTGTTGTGTGTGTTTAGTGTAAAATTGTCGTGTAGCAGGTAGTGCAATGGGCAGTGGGAGAGCTGTCGCTATTTTTTGTCCCATTCAATTACGCTCTGGCGTTATACCTACACACACGCTCTGTGGCTAAGTATTCTGTTTGTATTCAAGATTGCTCAAGAAAAACAGACAAAAATTGAGCTTTGCCCCCGCTCCCTTGTCTCATTAGCCTCCCCGGCCCTTTGCAAATCTTATGCACAAAACAATTAACTGTAAGATACAATCAACTTGTATATTGGGAAAAACGGCGTAAAAACGTCTTAAATAAATCTTAAAACAGCTGCTGAAGAAGCAGTATTGTCCATCCCCATTCCTTAATTAAACATCTCCTACCAAAACCATAAAAACAAGAAACTTTAAATTGTAACAACAACAAAATAGGAATACCTAATAATGCACACATACCTACCGTAAATATTGTAATAGTACGCCCAGCATAGTCTTAAAATTGGATCTCCTATTGTTAGACCCGCGTAATATTCCAGTCCCGCGTACTGTCATTTAATAGTGTGGTGAATAGACCCGCGTATTAATCAAACAGAGGCATCCTTCTATGCATTGCGTAATATTGTTGTTGGTTCTGGAGGTTTTGATACTTTACAATAATTGTTTGGTGAGTTGGATGTTGAGTGTAATGTTGGTTGTGTAATAAAGTACGAAAGGCTGGATAATTTGGCCAACGCAGGCAGCCCCCGCTCCTTGAATTTAAAACAAAATGTAAATGGAACATTTTGCAGTTTTAAAAAATATGAAGTAGAACATTTTGACATTTCAAAAACATGGAAATAGAACATTTTCCACTTTTCAAAAACATGTAAATAGAACATTGAGCAATTTTCTAAATCAAGAAAAAAGAACATTTTGCAAATTTTTAAAGCAGGTAAATAGAACATTTTGCAAATTTTTAAAGCAGGTAAATAGAACATTTTGCTCTTTTCTGAATCAAGTAAAAAGAAAATTTTGCGGTTTTCTAAAACATGTAAATACAACATTTTGATTTAGCAAAGAAAAACATGAATAAAATCAAAATGGTGATTTTTGTATGAAAACAAATTGCTGCGTAAAATTAATTCCTTCGTCCGGCCCTGCAATGAACTGATTGTGATTAGTAGTACTGTTTAATGAAACTGTGTCCTAGTTTTAATGAGCAGAAAAAAAAATGTGACTAGTTTGGATATTGGACGTAGAGTAAATAATAGAGTTAGTTTTGTTTCACTGATTTAACCGCAGTCTTCCACATGACCCACGTATTTATTAGCATTAACACAATTTGAAACATTTTCTAACATCCGGTATTTCATGAACCACAACTTCTCTGTACAATACAACAGTATCCACAAAATGCTTAATATGCCCCTCTGTCATTAAACAATACGCAATGTGCTTTTATAAATCATTTTTATCAATTATAATTTGATCCGTTATAATTTAGTGAACTCAATTTGAGTATCTATACAATTTTATTTAAGTAATTAAATATGCTAAACATTCCTTCACAGTTTCACATCCGCTACAAATTATGAAATCATAAGTCTACTTTTATTGACTACATAATAATATCAGATTCCTACACGTAGACTTGGTAATAAATTCATATCTATGCTTTCACGTATGATTTACCATATCGTCGGTGAAGAACCAAAATGACCCATATCCATTTGAAGCTAAAAACAATTTGTACTATCTACAAAAATATTGAAACATGTCTTGAAAGCATTTAAATGGAATATTTTGCACTTTTCAAAAACATGGAATTATAAAATTTTGCACCTTTTCAAAAACATGGAATTAGAACATTTTGCACCTTTTCAAAAACATAGAATTACAATATTTTGCACCTTTTCAAAAACATGTAAATAAAAAATTTTGCACCTTATCAAAAACATGTAAATAAAACATTTTAAGATTTTCAAAAGCTCCTAATTAACACTTTACGCATGTTTCTTATTTTGTTTTTATGACATAGCTCATTTTGATTCTAGCCTGAATTGGATATGGGTCATTTTGGTTCTTCACTGACGATATGGGACTATTACCCTGAAACTACCATTAGTTTCCTAATCTAATAATACTATACAGACGAGCGCATTATGACAGGATATGGTGCATTGGAAATTAAATAGTACACTTAAGTATCGTGGTGACCCATATCTATATATCCGTTATTTCTGTCCGTTCAGTTGTTCCTTTCATTTGTCCGTATAAATATTATCAAAAACATTCATATATAACATTCTTAACTTTTAATAGCATGCACCGTAATGCTTCAAATAGAAGCCAGATCTCTAATATAAGCCGGCCTCTACTAGAGGCCGGGGGTTTTCCATAAATAACGTCAAGGGTCGTTGCAAAATTTAAAGCGGTCGAAAGTTAAAAGGGTTCGAAAATTAAAGGGGTTGAAAGTCAGAGCAATATACACTTTCAAATACTTTTCTTATTCATCAGAATGTTTCCTTTTTAAAGCCCGCTGTTGAGGAGACCCTGTTTCCATCTGCACCTCAACGTCTTGGATTTAATTCCTTTTCGGCGTGTTCCCAGAAATAGGACCCAAAGTCTCGTTACGGAAATCAGTGGTTGTTGTCGATCTGTTGATAAAACAAATATTTTTTGAATTATGCGCTGGGTTCAATTTGTACAAATATTGCAACGTGAATTGTGTGAGTAAAGAAAATTAAATTACGGGATTAATGCATCGTCCGGTTCTTCCAAACCTGCGACGTCTTCAGTGAAAATTGAGTTAAAGAAAGTGTCAAGTGCAGCCTGAAAGTGTCAAAAAAAAAATAAAAATGAAAACATTAGAACCAAAATTTAAATGAAAATAAAAAAGGTGGTGCATAAATGAACACATGAAACGTCGTCCGAACCTCCATGTTCCAGTTAGACGCTTCTAAAAGGCTCCGCCCGATTTCTGCTTCAACCGACGTCAACGTCACAAAGATTGCAATTAAATCGTTTCGGTCGTTAAGAAATTTCCTACACTTTGTGAGGCATTCCAATGCACTCATTGTATCAGGATGATTTTTGCCGAACACTTCCTCACGACGCAACAAAAGATCTTGAAAAACCTGCGCAGCCTTGTCGAATTCTTTCAGATTGTAATGCATGGCACCTATGTCGTGCATCGTGCTCAGTGTATCTGGATGATTAGGTCCTAAAACTTGAATGCGAAGTTTTAAATTTTGGTTGTGTAATGCCAAAGCCTCCACGAACTTTCCTTGTTTCGTCATGACAGCCGCTAAGTTATTCGCAGTAGTCATTGTTTGGTGATGCTCTGGGCCCAACACTCTTTCGCACACCTTGACGTCCAACAAGGGCAACGCTTTGTCCAGCTCTTCAGTTTGTTAAGATATACAGCAGCCAAGTTGTTCTTTGTATAAAGTGTGTCAGGGTGCTCGGAGCCTAATTCAGATTCTTGTGTTTCTAACAACTCCGAAAAAAGCTGCACCGCTTCTTCATGTTTCCCTTGGTCACGAAGAAGGTTCGCGTAATTTCGTTTAGATGTTAATGTGTAAAGGTGGAAGGGTCCAAAGACTCGAGTGGCATCTGAAATGGTTTGTAGCATCATCGCAGCTGCTTCCTCCAACTTCCCTTGCTGCTCGAGCAGAGTCGCTATATTTCCTTTTGTTCTTATGATGCTCTCAGAGCTCAAATCTGGATTCTTTTCCTCGTCTTCCAAAACTTCTGTAAAAAGCTTCAACGCCTCTTCAGTATTCCCTTGTTCGGCCAAAAGACCTGCGTAGTTGTGTTTAGTTCTTAGAAAGTCTTCGCTTTCAGTGTCTTGATTATTTTCGAAGTCTTGAAGAACTTTACTGAACTGCGCAGCTGCTTTATCGTACTTCCCCATTAAAAGAAGTGCATTTGCAATGTTGCATTTTGTTCCCAGTGTGAGTCGATGGTACGGACCAAGGACACGTGTCTGATCCTCCAGAACTTCTTCAAGTAATTCAATTGATTTTTTTTTCTTTTTTTTCTGTGTACGCAAGAGCCAGATTCCATTTGAGTTCAAGTTTGTCATGAATCTCACGAGCATCTTCTAATGCAGGCGTTGCTTCGAGAACTTTTTCGTAGAGTTTAATGGATTTTGTAAAATCATTCGCCTTTCTTAAGACATCAGCAACTGACGCAGTCAAATCTCTAAATTGCTTGACGTCCAGAATTTGTGACACGTGGTTTGTGATGTAAACTAAGTTTTCTACAACTTCACCCCCACGTGAAATTTTCCGTGTATCTAAAACTTTAATGTAATTCCCTGCCTCAGTGGATAATTTCCGGAGCACATCGGTCTCGTTCAAAAATGTGTGTTCGTTAAAAATAGAACGCGGCCTTTGTGAAGTACTCAAGTACTCACAAGATTTCAAGTTTTCAACTGTCGAGTCTTGAATCATTCTGTGGATAGAGAAACTGTGTGAGTCAGAATCAGCAGAGCCTAAAGTTGAGATTAAAGAATAATCCTTCAGAATTTCCAACGCATTTTCAATGGATTCTTGAGGGAAGTCTTTTTGAGAAAGAGCGTAAATTAAATCCTGTGGGATTCTTGTGGGGGACAAATAGGCCATGAAGCAAAGGAGTCTTATTGCTAAGTTACCGTCTGATAATTTTACTATTTTCTCAAAGGAAACATTCCACAGGACCGTCATTGGGATGCTCGTCTGCGAGGGTCTCATGTTTGCATCCAACGGCTTCTGCGCAAAAACTCTCCTGCTCCCGCTTTCGTACTCGTAAATTAAATTTTGAATTCCGTACTTTTCCTTTCGTTTAATTTGCTGCAGAATGACTGCCACAGCCGCCTGAAGTGCGATGGGCAGACGACCGAACAAATTCCCAAGTTGAGTTGCCAGTTCATAATTCTCTGGTGTTTTTTCAAGTCCAAGTCTTTCAATCACAAAGATAATGACTTCTGTTCCAGTCCACAAATCCAGCTGAATGACGTTTTGAAGATTCCAGTTTTGGTTTCGTGACGTCACAATGACTGTGGGCGCAACGAAGGAAGGAGACAGGGATTTTGGAAGAAGGTTTCTGATTCCGCATAAATTTGGTCCTCATCGTCTTCGAAAGCTTCAGCGTTGTCAAAAACGAGGAGAACCATGTGACCAACACAAAATAGTTTTCAAAGATTTGATCTCGAATCAACTCTAATTCTTTGGGTTTCCCGTCAGAATCCGTAGGAATTCCCAATATATTGGCGAGCTGGGTGAATTGGTTTTTGGCGGACGAGTTTTGTTCCGCGTCGATCCAAATGACATGGTCATACTCGTGTTGGTGGTATTGAATGTACATGCGGACGGTTTCAGTCTTACCAATGCCGCCAGTGGCAGCCACAACTGACAGAGGCGCCTGCATCAGAAATTTTATTTGGCTTTTCTTAACGACCTTGTGAAGGTCCTGAAGAAACGTTTCCCGCCCAGTGAAAGTTTGAATTGGCTTCTCAACTTTGAATATGACATTCTTTGGCGGAGGATCCCGAGGCTAAGGAAAAATGTATGTGTTTTGATGCACGATATCGATGGTGAAGTATCAAATTGGTTTCCTTCTCGGTTTTCTTAAAAATGCAAGTTAATGCCCTTTCATGTTTAGTTCCAAACAATGGGCACAACTACACCACACATTAATTGGGATTTAAAGTGTTTTTGTTGTTTGCAGGAGTGCGTGAATATTTTTCATGCAAGAAAAAGTTGAAAAGGTAGAAATTTTTGTTTGGAATCAAACAGATTTAAATTTCGTGTCACGAACTTCTGACACTAGGTTAAGTTATTGATTTTTTGGCAAAACGTTTTTCCCACCTCCATACTGCGGTTCTTTTCTTTCCAGTGATAAACACAAGTCATTAAAATAAATTAGTGTTCCTTTCCTGAAAATGTATACAAGCTGTTTTTACGTTGAGAATACCTACAAATACATACATTTTCTGGAAAGGAGCACTAGTTTATTTCAGTGACGTGATTTTGATACTAACAAGGAAATGGTTTCACATGGATCTCGCTAATTTCAAAAAGTTATGTCTACAAAAATCAGGATACTTTTAAATAGTCGAGATCCAAAATAACTCGCCTGCATTTTGGGTTGTTTGGGCACAGTAACCCGCCAAAGTTTAAAAAAATGCAAACCTAAATATTTTGTTGCCCTGTAACTGCTACAGTTCTCATCTGTTTTCGACGAAAGATGTTTTCTCACGTTTAAACTCTTTTCTAGAAAGTAATTCCAAGATTTTGCAAAATTCACAAATTTTTTTGAATGAATTGGTCCATAAAATTAAGCCTAAAAAAATCTTTTTTACTTGGTTTTTTGTGAAAAAAATGATAATTTTTGAATTTTGAAAAATCCTGAAATCACTTTTTAGAAAATAGCAAAAACATTAGAAAACACCAAACTTTGTAAAAAGCGGATAAGAACTGTCATAGGAGTTACAGGGCGGCAAAATATGGAAGTTTTAATTTTTTTAAACTTTGGCGGGTTACTGTGACCAAACAACGCAAAATAAAATCGAGTTACTTTGGATCTCCACTATTTAAAAGTAGCTTGAATGTTGTGGACATGACTTTTTGAAATTGGCGAGTTCCATGTAAAACCATTCCCTTGTAAGAGGAAAATGTCCTGAAGGGAAGTGTCTTTATATCCTCAAGGTTCAGAATATTCCGCCTTTTTATAGAAACAATATTGACACTGCTTCTTAGAGCTCCGAACGGGTCCACAGGTACTCGGGTACATGGGTACGGGTACAGGTACGGGTACGGACCTGAGTACAAAATTTTTGGACCCGAACTTTTAAAAGTGCCCGGGTACGGGTACATTCCTTGGACCCGTTAACAGGTACGGGTATAGGTACATATTCAGCATTTCTGTGGTGAGTAGGTGCCCGGCAGGCACAGGTCCAAGTATGTCGTGAACCTGTATTATTATTATTTTAAAGAGGTTCAGTGAAGACTGACGCCGCCGAGGCTTTATTTATAATGGCCTATCGCAGACACCCCCTTAGGACAAGAGAAAAAGTAAGAGATAAAAATCACCGTCACTAGGTCAATGAGTAAGCGTGCCCGCGGACTTCAAGAACGCCACGACCTAAGCCACCGATGCTTGACCTAGCATTTCCATCGAGATAACACAACCACCACGGTAGAAGTTCCTCACTAAAACAAAGGCTGGACATAAACTGTAAAGGAGTATCATCATCCTCCCCACAGTGCAAGCACAGTGGAGAATCCATTACACCTATTCTACATCCATGGCTTCCCCACGCCCATGTCTAGTAACAAGCCAAACCAACCACCTTAGTTGATCCCTCGGATATCGCACTAAAGACGCATAACCATACAGTGGTGACGATAACCAGAGCTTGGCCGACGAACAACTACGCAGTCCAGTCCATTGTCTTTCATGCTCACGCCTTGCTCATCCCGCAATAGCGCAATGGACAGCGGAGATTGGGACTAGTAGAATTGGTCTGGGACCAAACTGCAAAGCATTACTACCGTCATGCAAAGCCTTTGCTTGCCTATCCGCCTCCTCATTACCCCTAAACCCTGAGGGAGCAGGGACGCAAAACAACTCAACCCCACAACCCATGTCAGCAAGTATGTTGAGGTACGAGTGGCAGTCCCTAACAACACCAGACACAGCGTAAGGCTTAGACAGCGCTCGCAAAGAACTCTGACTATCACTGAAGACTCTAACAGGGAGGCCTCAGCGTTCTTTTTCCAGCAGCAAATGAGCCGCCAGAGAAATTACAAAGATCTTACACTGAAAAACAAAAGCATCAGCACCTTAATACAAGGATTCATCCAGAGGGGTCAATATCACTCCACGGCTTCTATCCTCAATCAGAAACCCACAGCTGTCACTATCACTCCCACGTGAGCCGTCTGTGCAGCACACCACACCACCATCCCCAAGGGACAATTCCCTCACCCAATCAGCACGTGACCCAATTGCAACAGTGAACTTACGATATTCCAGGGTCTCATATGCCCAATCGACAGGCATCCTGTACATTGGGACACATATGCCCCATTTCTTACTAATAGCCAAATGACTACCTAGACCACCAAAAAACGGATAAACCGTCCACATCTTCCTTGTATTCAGCCTATACATAAATCTAAAGGCCACTGCCTTGAGATAGATTTCCAGAGGAATAAGACCTATTAGACACTCCATCGCCGCCATTAGCGTTAAACGAGTACAACCAGTGATTAAAAGACACGCATGGTGCTGTGCGTTGTTCAACATTCTCACATACGAGCTTTTTGCAAGTGCTAGGGTCCAGACGACAACCGCATATTCGAACATACGTTGAACAAGCGATAAGCAGGTCCACTTAGCAACACTTTGAGCAAGCCCCTATTTTCTCCCTGCCAAGCGTTTGTACTTGGCTATAGTCATTTGCGCTTTGCTCAGAACTGATTTCAGTTGTGGCATACACGTAAAATGCTTGTCCAGGACGAAACTTAGGTAAGTCACACTACTACGGATTTGCAGACATACTTCTATACGTAATGGCAGAGAAACAGAGCCTAGTGTTCCTTCTAAACAACACTAGCCACGTTTTTTTAGCATTTAGTCGCAGGCCAACTTCCACACACCAGTCACTGATGATGTCAAGACCACCAGTAATCCGATGTTTATGTGTAGTTGGCACTATGCCACCTTGTAGCAGCCTAGTATCATCAGCATACCCTTGCGACAAAGTGGACGACGCTCTCTGCTGTAACCTATTTACCATACTATCAATAACAAGATGCCACAGAAAAAGAGAAATAACTCTAACCTCGTTCAACATCCCAATGTATTGAACTACTATTGACCTCTGACACAGCTTGCCTAGTCTAAAATCAAAGTTAATCCATCTCCTTAGCAAGTAGCGAACACTAAACCTATTCAGTGCCGCCACAATGGCACTAAACCAAACATTTTTTAAGGTCCTTTCATTGTCGATAAATGCGCCCGTGACTATCTGTCCGGACTCCAGAGCCATATTTACATATCGTCAGTAAAGGTGCAATGTGGCACAAGTCCAGGCGAATTACACTGGACTTGTGCCATATTGCGCCTTCATCGACGATATGCAATCATCCTGTGTAAAGCATTAGCAGAAGAAAGTCCTCTTAAGTACGTAAACTGATAACTAGCCCTGCTGTCTCAAGCTTACGTGTCCTACTGTGCCCATCTACTAGTCTCTTAAGGACATCTAACAACAGTACTGCCAACTAAATAGGCCTCTTTAAAGAGGCCTTACAGTATTTTCCCTACCTGGCTTAGGTATCAAGACTTTTTGTGTCACCCTCCAACTAAACGGAACAGTGCCAAGTGCCAAGCATGCTTGATAAAGAGCCACCAATTTCTCAATAATGACCGACAGTAATATTTGCAAACGCACCGGTTGTATGCTATCCGATCCCGCAGACGTTAATAGCTTGGAACTCCAAACAGCAGTCTGTACCTTAGAATCAGTAACAATCCCTGAACACCAATGCGCACCCAGAGATTGCAACGCATGGTTAGGAATGTAATCGTGGTCACTCTTATCTTTAGGAAAGTAATGCTGCAATAGTACATCGAGGGTCTTGTCCATATACACTGTTAGACGACCAGTCCCATTGCCCAGAATAGACCCAGGTTTCCTAGCGGTACCACCCTTCAGACTACAAAGACGTTTTACAGCATCTTCAAACTTACCAACAATACTACTGAAATCAGTCTAAGACTTTTTTCTGGCATTACGCACGGCAGACATATAGTTATTTCTAGCTGTCTTGTACTCAACCCAGAAGAAAGGGTCTTGTAAGTGACGACCAAGTCTCTACCAGTACAAAGTACTAGTCTCATTACTGGGAGCTAAAAGCTCGTTCGTCCACTAAACTGCGACACTGTCCCTACGCTGGAGTACAATTATTGTACATACTACATTCAGAAGGTACATCAGCACATTGTTGATAGCCAAGGCATCTACAATAACATCATTATTACTGTGTAGCTGCCCATCAACTAACGGATAAACTCGCTTCTAAACACATTTTAAGTAATTTACGCAGTCACCTCTTGTTATACTCCTGCAACGAATTACATCAAGCAGACCAATCAAGATCGAAACCAAATATACTTATGATTAGAAGCAGAATCTTTATCATACACGGTCCATTACTGAATCCATCCCTTAGCTAGCATGTTTGCCAAAGTATTATTACTCACTTTGCTTCTATTTGAGACCACAAACGTCGAAGCACATCTATAATTCACAACTGACATGTCAGTGGACATTATGTACTCAGAAAACTCAACCTAATTGATATTTGTGTTAGTACAAAGTGATAAGCAGTAGCATTGGCACCACTAATCGGGCAGCTTGTTGACTTTACAATGTTTAACCAGCTTGCGCACCAGATCATTAAGACGATAAGCTGCTGCAACAGACATATACACAGAGACAAACAATACAGGACCATTTGTTTAACTCGTAACACCAGAGACAACATCCCTGTCAGTTTACTACGATAGTATGTGAGCCCTAATATTCCTTGAAATTAGGACGCATAAATGATAAATCTCATGCGATCCAGTAAAAAAAGTTGGTCAGCTCTACCTAAACCTCTTGCCGCTTTACGATAACAATATGGTTCTTAAATGAGACAAATGTGAGAGCAAACCGGCCGACTGCGGGCGGCGACACCATGTAGGTGATGTGCGTGTCTCACCACTTTCTCGCGCAGACCGCATTAGCTCAAGGCCACTGCTTTTGAGTATTGCATGTTAATTTGGGTGAGGTCAATAGTGGAAAGGGCCATGGGGTGGACCCTTCGAGAAACTCAAACTAACCTGATGTTGAAAGTCGTCAACCTGAAGTGGCACGCCGATTCATTCATGCGCACAAACTGAATCATACCTAAGCCAAAAGAAAACTAAGACCAAGACCAAACATGAACTTGCCAGAGTCTGCATGTATTGTCAGATACCAGACGTGCCAAAGCTGACTTTATTTGGTTAAAAGCAACTCCAACAACGGCCTCCATAGACACGTATTTAGACTCAAGTTACGATCCCTTAGAAGGACCAAGAAAGCAGAAAATGCATCCTTAAGATACAGGTGGACCTGTACCTGTACTGGTGGATGCAAATACACAAAAAAACGGCATGTTACAAAATATATTTAGGCTAAGCTGCTATTCATTGACAAGCCGTGCTTGGTTTTGAGCGTGTATGTACTTGAGAGTTGTGACTTTGTATTAATAGCATTCACTACAGGGGGTGAGTGACATACGGCATTGACATTGCTTATGTATAGGGTCCGCTGACCCGAGGAAACACAACTACAAATAAATAAATCGGCGGTATATTTTAAATTATAAAAGTGAATTGCGTTTTGTTTTCAGATATGAGTGTAGTGCCGTGAAGTTGAGATACAATTCAATTTCACAACAGATAAAAAATAACACCAAGCAGTTAAATTGTGAAAATCTTTTTCAAAGATATATTAAACATTGTATTTGAAGGGATCTCACACAGTATGATACTGTAATTGAACTACATTACTTGGAATACTTGATTGAATTTTGAGAATGAATATTGAGTATGTGCGTACCCGGGTACAGGTACGTGCACGTCCACGCAATAGTATGACATTGGATGCTATAGGAGAAGGGTATTTTGGATAAAAACGAAAACAATCCATCGGATCCTACGGCATCCTATACTAATTCTGCCTATAGAAAATAATCCGATAGAAGGGAATCGGACCGTACTGTTCCGATTACCAAATAAGATGACCTTTGACCTAGGTCATTGATTAACTGTGATTTATGAGTAATGTGTGGCACCAAAATTTGTTTTACATGACGGAATTTCAAAAATAATTTTTTTTTAATTTTTTTTTCAAAAACTTCTTCGAAATAGCATATGCCCCTAATAAAAGTATAGTAAAACAATAATTTAACTCAAAAGACTCATAAAATGTAAAAATCAGTCGAAAAAATTTATAATTTTAGAAAAAAACGTAAATTAGAAATTAATGAGATTGTACAAGTAACTCAACTAAGTCGTTGTAGCGCAGTGGAGTAGCGTGCTGAGAACCCAAGTCGAGGGCGCAGGTTTGAATCCCAGTTCGGGCAGGAATTTTTTTCAACTTTGTGATAGACATTTAGACCCTATAGGATGCCGTAGGAGCAGCGTCATCGGAAATATCCGAAATTCCAATGCCAAATTTCTATAGTATGAACCTATCGAAATCTATCGATCTGTTTTGCGTGGGGCGGGTACGTGCACGGGTACGGGTACGGGTACAGGTACAACGAATGTTTGAAATAACGGTACGGATACAGAAGAAATGGACCTAGGTCCACGGGAACGGGAACAGGTACAGGTACAAATTTTGCCGTATCCGAATCTCGAGTACGGGTACGGGTACAAATTTTGCTGTACCCGAATCTCGGGTACAGGTTCGGGTACGGGTCCAAGATTTATGTACCCATGCGGAGCTTGAGCTACTAATTCAATTCTAGAAACAACCAAAATCACGTAATTTTTAATTTAAGGGAATAAAAAATATCTTCCATGCTGAATTATGGTTTGGAAAAATCAAGGCGAACACATATGCCGCTTTTAAAATCTTTATTCCCAAGATACTGAAGAATTATTATTTCAAAATAAAATTGAATTTAGGTATGAATTATTGACAACCCCCAATTTATAATAAATGTTTCCCAGAAAGAATTCTTTTACAGATTTGAGACTTCGTCTCTTGTAGACTAATGGAGACCCGGTGATTTGCGTGAGGTCATTTATGTATCATCCTAATAAAACCGTTCTGCACGTCTTACGCGTCTTTTCTGTGTGTTTATGCCCTCTGTTCGTAGCTAAAAATGGAAGGACACCATTTTCCTTTCAAGAATAGGTGGAAGGAAACCAATTTGATACTCCACCCTCGATGTGCTGCATTTGATGTTACAAAATTTATTAAATAGGCAAAAAAGTTGATGCCATATTTAAAATAAAATTCTAAATCAGCTGATAAATGTTTTCACTGCATGAAAAAGTAAGTTACTAACAGTTTTGCTCACCTGAGATGCCATTACAAGGCTTTAGTCAAGCGCAGTAAAATTCCCGCCTACGTTTACTCCCGTTATATTGTAGTTGCCCTCCACTTCTTGAATCAAGACTGAATATTGTGATGGTTATCAACTCGAGAGGTCAGGAGGTCAGCAGGTGCTGCCAAAGGTACATAACACGCAATCTACTTCAATCTTACATGATTACAAGAGACATAACACTTACAAGGGAATGATTTCACATGTTACCCGCCAATTTCAAAACCTGCCATTCGAAAAAAATCAGGTTAGCTTTAAATAGCATTTATCAAAAGTAAATCGACCGCATTTTGCGTTTTTAAGTTACAGTGGCCCGCCAAAGTTTAACAAAATTCAAATTTTGACTTTTTTGCCCACTGTAGCTACTTTATTTGTTAACTGATTTTGACGAAATTGGGTTTTTTCCAATCCTTAAACAGTTCTCTAAAAATTTATTTCAGCATTTTTTTAAATTCGAAAATTTTCATTTTTTAAATAAAATCTATCTTAAAAAGTGGGCCTCAAAAGTAAAACTCTTTTTGCATTTAAAAACAAATAGAAATATTTTCGAATTATTAAAAACCCTGGGACAACTTCTTAAAGAACTGTTTAAGGATTAGAAAAAACTAAATTTCGTCAAAATCAGTTAAGAAACGAAGTAACTGCAGGGTGCCAAAAAGTCAAAAGAATTAGTTTAACTTTGGCGGGCCACTGTGACTGAAAAACGCATAATGCGGTCGAGTTACTTTTGATAAGTGCTATTTAAAGCTAGCCTGATTTTTTTCACGTGGCAGGTTATAAAATTCAAAATTGGCAGGTAACATGTAAAACCATTCCCTCGTTAGAAGAATAAAATATTTTGTATTTTAGAACTTACGTTTTAACTTTTAACGAAAACGACAGTAGCTTCTTCACTTTGGACGCCCAATAAGCTCAAGCTGCGTCTTTTTGCTGTGTAGAATAGCAACACAATAATTTAATGTGCCACAATCAATTTCGACCGGAAGCTGCTACACAATGAATTCAAACTGGGACGTTGCCTTGAGAAACCTACAGTGACAATAAAAAAAGGGGTAAATTTAAGGGTTAATTTAATTCTTGGTTGGAATTAAAAATCTTGCAAATGTGAATTTAATTTTTACCTGCAGTTCTACAGAATTAATCGTGCGTATTTAATCAAATAGAAATTACAATGGTAGAGGTACATACAATTTCACATTAACTTGGCACTGATCTGTGTTATTGCGAAATCAGAAATAATTAAAATAATAAATGCAAATACTTCGTTATGGTGAACTGAATGAGAAATGGGAACCCAAATGAGCATTCAAAGCCAAACGGATCCCTTATCTCACCTGACGACTGATATCAGGTGAATCGCGTGATAAGCTAAAGTCCAGTGTAAAGTATTTCGCAATTTGAGCATCTGCCCGGATGAGCACATGATGCATTGAACGTTGTGCTAAATGAGTCATTGGAAATTAGAGGTATGTAATATGAAATATGTTTATAGTTGATTTTATTAAAAGTTGTAGTATGTGCATGGCTGGCGGAATTTCGTTTATTATTTTAAGTAATTAGGTAATCTGATTTTTGACCCATTGATCTTACACTTAACACATCATTTACGGACGATCCCTGGTTAAAAACTAATGACAAACTCACCAACTCATCCATAATATGCATTTTCCATCGTTTTTACCAAGGGTCTGTTTATAAATCATATTTACTTGCATTTCCACTCCGCCCCCCCCCCCTACACCTTTTCCTTTATATCTCCAATGAATTCAACATTTTTATGACATTCTTGTCATTTCTGCTTACGAACAAGTTAACCAGGCTATTATTTTATTCAAATATTTTATGCGGAGCTCCATTCTACACAACCACAGCGAAGGTGATTTATGAATGGCCCCTAAGGAAACTATACTTAAATAGCATTTTTATAGGTAAAAATGTTGTTGAGGTAATTTATGTTTAGGTTGGCGCAATACAATTTCTACGGTCCACTCACATATTACATTAGAATAAAAGTAACTCGAATTTAATGCCACAATAATAATAATGCAAGACGGCATCATTTATCTATTGAGGATTATTTATACATTTGGCGGGAAAGACAGCAGCTTCAAATTCTGTGGGGCACTTTGAGGAAATCAATTCAATGCAGTCGTAAATATTCCGAGTCTCGTCTTGTCCACTTTCAGTTCGTTTGCACATACAGAAAAATACGAAAAAACAAAACAAAATAAAAACAAAGAAAATTCCAATAATTGTTGATTCTAAAAAATAATTACATGTGAAGGATCGTTCACAAACGACGTCATAGTACATGTCAATGAGTCTACTATTGATTACTGATGACATCCTATACTAAATACAGTATAATTCGTATGTAGGGAACTCAGTTAAAGGGAATAACCGATTACCGATAAAGGAAAGAAAAATAGACTGTTTGGTTGGCCGGCTATGCTATCAATGCTATAATTTTCTGGTTATAAGGTAATCGATATAAGGAATAAACCGCTGTAAGGAATTTATTTTTTACCCTATTTTGGAATTTTTGGTCATTTAAAAGGAATTTTTTTAAAATGGAGAGACGAAGTAGCAGGAATTCCACTGTAACTGCACTTGTACTTGACCAGTACCTACTTACTTTCCTTATTTTGTTTAAACATTTAAGTGCATTTAAGTAGGTCATGGTATTCATAGATTACACAGCATACTTGATGACTGTTGACTGCTCGAAACTACTGTCAGTGGTTCATCAGTCTATCAGCATTATCATTCTGTTTAAAATGTCGGCAAAGAGAAAAAGAAATTCACTTAACACTGAGCAAAATTATGAGCTTTTGCAAAAACTAAGCTCGCATAAGCAAGTATACGTAGTCAAAGAAACAGGAATTAGTGCAGCTGTATTGTGCAGAATTAAAAAAGACGGTGACAACATAACAGAAGCGTGGTTGAGAGGAAAAGGTTTCAAGAAACATAAATTGTGTTCCCGTCCTGATGTTGATAAAGCATTGCTGGAATGGTTTTCGTTAAACAGGCTTTAAGGTGGTCATGTATCTGGCCCTATTCTACAGTGTAAGGCAACGCAATTGGCTAACTTAATTGATAAAAATGGGATTTGGCAATGCAGTCATAGCTGGGTAACCAGATTTCGTGCCCGCCATAAAATTGCCTGGAAGGGTATTAACGGGGAATCTGGTGATGCGGACGACGAAGCAGCCAACAATTGGATTTCGACACAGCTTCCTAAAATGTGTTAACTTTACCGTCCTGACTAAATATATAACGCAGATGAAACCGGAGTGTTTTATAAAGCACTACACAATAAAACGATGGCGTTCACGAACGAACAATGTAAAGGAGGTAAACGCAAGAAAGAAAGAATAACCGTGCTTGTTTGCGCCAACATGACTGGAACCGTAAAGAAAAAATCGCTTTTCATTGGATCATCAAAGAAGCCAAGAGCTTTCAAGAACGTGAAATCGCTTTCTCTGGACTATACAAACAGCAAAAAGGCCTGGATGAACAACATTATTTGGGTTGAATGGCTTAGTAAATGGGATAAGCAACTAAAGGAGAATATTTTGTTATTGGTTGATAACTGTAGCAGTCATGGCTCACCTACGTCTCTCAAGCATATTAAAGTTATTTTCCTGCCTCCAAATGTTACGTCCCTAATACAACCCATGGATCAAGGAATTATTGCAAACTTAAAACACCACTATAGAAAAAAACTAACAATGGATGTATTGAATCAGCTTGACAGCCACACATCAAAAACTAAAGTGGTGATAAAACAACCCGACATTCTAGAGTCAATTCTGTGGTTGCATCAAACATGGGAATTAGTTTCCGAAAATACAATTCGAAACTGCTTCCAGCATTCAAAAGTTTACTTCCATCTAGATGAAGTTTTACCGAAGTATGAAGATGAAGCTGGTGCTGATGAAATTTTGAAGCAAGCGGATACAGCTTTGGGTATGGAAAATTCTGAAATAGAGGCACTAACATTTTCTGCATATGCGTCCATAGATGACAACTTGCTTACGGAAGAAGAAATGACCGACGAGCAAATTGTCTGTGGCATTTTACAGTGTGACGAATCCAGCGAGGATTCGGAAGAAGAAAACACAGAATCAGAAGATCCATCTTTGTCCATTCCCACTTCGTCTGAGATGTCAGAAATGTTGCAGAAATTTCAAAAATTCTTTCCAGCCCAGGCAAACACTGATAAAACTGTATTTTCCAATCTCCATAACATAAGCCTACATTTGCGTCCCAACCAGACTAATACAAAGCAAACCAACATAACAGACTATTTTAAGCAATCGTCATGAGTACCTACCTACAATATTTATCTTTTAATTCACGCACCTGTAAAAAATATCTTGACTTTGTATTAACTTAAAACTAATAATAAAAACTTGAACTGTATATCTGTAAATATTTATAATGTTCCGCGTACAAGGAAAATTCCTTAAACGGTTAAAAGGAATAACCGCTATAAGGAACGTAAAAGGCCGGTCCCACGGGATTCCTTATGTGCGAATTATACTGTATTGCTATTTACGCAATGTTCAAGCTGATGACAGGGGTATAAAAGTGTCCTAAGAACTGAAAATTTTCGATGACGTCATTTGTGGACGATTCCTAAATCAAAATTAACTAAGTGACTAAAAATAAGTACCTGCAGCCCTTCTTTTCTCCTACCTTCCCAGCCACGATTTCAGCCTGAGAAACAAGAAGTGGCGCGACGCAGTTTTTGAATTCTGCCATTGCTTTCGGATTAGATGACAGACAGCCCCATGTTTTGATTTCTAAAATTTCATTAAACAAAAATATATAGATAATACATTGGCGCGTAAAATTATTTCAAACACGCCCTGAAAAACCACCTTGCCAACACTTAAGCATTGCATAAACGGCTGCTATCTTTATCATGTCATGACATCAATTTCTGACTAGACCCACCCACCCTACCATCCACATTATTTATGGACGATCCCTTCTGTTTGCTGCTCATTTATTTATAGCTCCTTCCACCTCCACGTCTACATTTATACACATTGTTTTCCTCTTTAAATAACTTGGGTAATAAATCGAAATAGAAACCGCAAAACTTTTGACACTTCCCGTCAATTTTCTTAATTTTCCTCTTAAAAAAGTTTGACTTTTGTTTTTTTTCTTGCGTTCACCATTCACTGTTCACCTCTCGATCTCGAAGTCGAAGCCGCATGGGAGACATGTGCATATCATCAGCTGGTACTGTTGGTCTATGTCTTTGGCAGGTGAAATGTGGAAGATGTGAGGGATTGCCCATAAATAGTGTCTCTCTAATATAATTATTACGAGCCCACTCCCTTATCGTCACATTTAACATTGCAAATGCGGCTATTGTTAACATTAAATGTCAGTAATACCTTGATGCCAACTGACAACGTCATTTATAGATGGTCCCTAGCGTAGATTCTGTAGCAGGAAAACACGTACTGAGTACTCTGCTTATCGTAAGATACATATATTATTATATTACCACCTTGTTTGTTGCTGTTCATACGTACGTAGAATCGGAGCTGTTCACAAGTTCTGCACTTCTCATAGACCGTTAGTCGTTAATTCAATTTACTTTTAATTGAATAATCGCTACACACATAGCTACTTCTATATCCTATATTACTAACTATATGGCCAATCCAATAAGAAACGGGCAAATGAATAATACACAATTACTTAACAGGAATAACCTCTAAACGGTTTATGATTTCAATTATTAAAATATGCCAAGCCATTATTTGTAAATAGGTTGTTCAGTTTCTGATTCTTTTTTAGTGTAAAATTGTCGTGTAGCATAGAGTGGAATGGGGGGTGGGAGAGCTATCGCTATTTTTTGTCCTGCTTAATTACGCTCTGGCTTTTTACCTACACGTACGCTGTGTGTACATGATCCTGCCTTAGGATTTTGTTTGTTACATTTGGTCTGACAGAAATCTCAGAATTAAGGATTGCTCAGTCTGAAACAAAAAACAAAAAGTTGAACTTTGCCCCCGCTCCCTGGTCCCATTAGCCTCTTATGATTAAAATCTTATGAACCAAACAAGAAGGTAACAGTAAAATAAAATGCAATTAATTTGTATATTGAGAAATACTGCGTCAAAACGTTGTAAATAAAACTGAAAACATAGCCACTGAATCCACACAATGAAAAAAGGATAAATTTTAATTTGTACCAAAAACAAAATAGGAATAGATAGGCATGCATATCGTCGGTCAAAAACCCAAATTATCCACATCCATTTGTGGCTCAAAACAATATCCACTATCTACAAAAAAGAAATGAAACATGTCTTAAAACTATTTAAAACGAATATTTTGCACTTTTTAAAAATAGGTATGTGAATAGAACATTTTACAATTTTCAAAACACTTAAGTATAGAACAGTTTGCATTTTCCAAAACAACTCGTAAAATGAACAATTTACACTTTTCGAAATCATGTAAATAGAATATTTTGCACTTTTCAAAAATATGCAAATACAACATTTTACAGTTTTCCCAAAAACACGTAAATAGAATATTTTAACGATTTTCAAAAACATAAAATCAGAACATTTTGCACCTTTTCAAAAACACGTAAGTAGAATATTTTGCACTTTTCAAAAAAAAACACGTCAGTTGAAAATTTTACGCTTTTAAAAAAATTTGAATTAACTTTTTAAACTTTTCAAAAACGTGAAAATAGAATGTATCGCACCTTTCAAAAACTCTTACTACTTACAAAAACTAATCGACATTGTACAAAAGTTTCTCGTTTTGATTTTATGACATTGCTCATTTTGATTGAAGCTTAAATTAGATATGTGTCATTTTATAATAATAATAATAATAATAATAATTTATTGTCAGGAAAGCATACATGAAACAAACACCAATTTTTTACATGAAAGCAAGGTTCAAAGTAAAAAGTAATATGTTCCAAAGATAGCAGACAAACTAAAATCTAATTAATTGGGAAAACCTTAACACTATGACTTACAAACTAACTATATTACTGGTTACATTTGGTTAGTTTGAGTATTGTGGCTGCTTCTAATTTATTTAGTTGTGTAATTATGGTTGGTACTACTGATTTTTGGTATCTTTTAGTTTTACACAGTATCGATTTAAAATGATTAGTCGATCTGGTAGTACAATATGTTTTTGGATTCAAGTTTAAAATGTGCTTAAATCTGTTTGATGCCAACAACGACTTTCCAAGTTTACAATTTAGGTAGTTGATTCTATCAATGATCGGCATCATATTTACATCTTTGAGTATAATTTGGTAGTTAGCTGAATTAACTTTACTTTTTGTAATAATTGCTAAACAACAAATCCCCACACTGCTATTGCGTATTCTATTTGGGATCTAACATACGTTTTGTAGACAGTTAACAATTCACGAATTGAAAAACCAAAGTGACGTAACTTTGATAACATTAAAAATTTTTGACTAGCTTTTTTGACTACTGAATCTACTTGATTTTTCCAACTAAGTTTATTGTTTATTTGTACACCCAATAATTTACAGCAGTTAATTTTAGGAACAGTAATATTGTTAATTGTGAGGTTGAGATTTTTACTTGATTTTCTTGGATTGTTTTCACGTCTATTTTCTATGATAAGTACCGCACTTTTTTGAGGATTTAATTCCATGTGTAATTCATTGGTCCAATTGCTAATGTTATTAAGTAATTCCTGCATTTTAGGCTGAGCTGAATACAACACTTTCTCAGCTAAGGCTAAGTCGTCCACAAAACCGGCATTAGAATGGTTATGAGGGTTCAAGGTAGAACAAAACTTACTAACATTTGTAAGCAGTTTGTTTATTAATAGTATAAACAGAAGTAGAGCTAATTTGGTCCCCTGGGGGGTCCCATTGTTTATATTTAATGAAGCAGAAAAAATTTGGTTGCCTTTGACGCACTGTGACCTGGATTTAAGAAAATACACTAACCATAGTATGTCGTGGGGGTTGACTTCACTTTCGATTAAAATTTTGACTAGTACATTGTGATCTACTGGATCAAATGCCTTCTTGAGATCAAGAACAACAATAATTACATAGGAATTTGATCGGTCAAGAGCTTGTAGCGTAAAGTTTGTAAGTTGGGTTAAGTAATATGTAGTGGAGGATCCTTTTAATGACCCAAACTGATTAATGTCAATTTTTTGTTCAACTTGTTTTAACAGTCTTGAAAACATAAAATTTTCTTGTACTTTTGAGAAGATGTCGGTTTGAGTAATTGGGCGAAGATCGATTAACGATTCAATGTTTGAAGTTTTGGGAACTGGGGTAATAAACCCTTTCTTCCATTGCTGAGGAACAATGTAAGTTTTAAATGACTCATTAAATATATATGCTAGAATATCAGCAATAAGACATCCAAATTCTTTGAATATTGAAGTCGGTAACAGATGATTTAGATTATTTTTTGAGTAGCGTAAATGGTCTAGTTGGTAAGTGACTTTGAGAGCATTAACTTCTAGTGGTTTAAATTGAGCATTAATTGGAGCTAACTAAGGGTCTAGAATTGCTTCGTAGGTGTTATTGATTGATGTGAAATGTTGACAGATTTGATTTATGGTATTAAGTTCAGAATTACTTTTAAGCATGGTATAGACTGTTTGAATACAAGAGGTGCTGGATTTAATTCCGCAAATGTCACTTACAACTTTAAACCAGTACCTTGGTCCATTTTGTTTGATTTTGTCATCCAATGATTTACGGAAATTGAGTTTTGCTAGTTTAATTAATTTTGAAAGGTTGTTGTGTTTCTTTCTGTAGTCTGGATAGTTTTTTGCTTTGGACAACTTGACTTCTTTTATGGAATCTAATATTTGTTTTGTTAATCATCTGGGTCTGTCGGTTGAAATGGTTTGTTTTATCACTGGGAAGGCGGAATTGAAGGCTGAGAGAAGTAGTGATTGAAGGTTGTCAACTTTAGTATCTATGCTGACAGTATCATCATATAAACTGTAGAAATCTGAATTTTTTATAAGTTTGACGAATTCTTGTTTATTTGAAAAACTGTAGACACGAGTGAATTTACTTGCTTTAGTGATCTTGACAGAGGAGAATTTAGCTTTTGGACACAAGCCTATTCCAACATGACCATAACCTTTACCATCCAGCGGGGGGAGTGGCTTTGGAGATTTGAAATATTGATTCAGGTTTGTGTATAGGAGGTCCAGAGTACTTATGTTTGTAGACTGGGTAGGGAAGAAGGTGGGGAAGTCAATCAATTGTTTTATTCTTGCTGCTGATTTTAAAACATCACTAAATTTCCAATTGTTTTCAATTATGGTTCTTCACAGACAATATTTGCTTTTCATCGAAATCAAAACATCCACATATCCGCAGTACGCTTTTGCACTATAGTAATCTATTTTATGTTCCTGCGGTATTTTTCGGCCTCATCATAAAATATCTTTAATGTATTTCTACAATGATGTTCTCATGTCATGCTTCCGTTCTAACATCCAATAATATTAGAATGCCGACTGTTTCACAATTTAAAGTAATCATAATATAGAATGCTGAAAAATTGTCTCATTTCCATATCATTGAATCCTAGATTTGCATACTTGCCAAAGAATCGCTAAATCCCTTAAATACATACTTAATAATGTACAGACACCTACCGTAAATATTTTTATAGTGGAATATCGCGTGTTGCCCCCGTTTACTGCCATTACTGCCATATAATTAGGTACTATAATTGTTAAGTGAGTTAGATTTTAAGTGAAGTGTTACTTGTGTAACAAAGTGCAAAGGTGAATGAACTGAGTAAGTACTTAACTACTAAAACTGTGACCTAGTTTTAATGAGCAGAAAAGTGAATGTGACTATAGTTTCCATGTTTAAAGTGGAGTAAATTAGAAATAGGTTTGTTTCACTGATTCAACCTCGGTCTTCATCATCACCGATGCATTGTGTTCATCAGCATTAATACAATTTCAAATAATATCTTATATCCGATATTTCGTAAAACAAAACATTTGTGTACAATACAACGGTATCACAAAATGCAAATCGTCTGTGAAGAACCAAGATGACCCATATCCATTTTTAGCTAACAACGATATCAACTATCCCTCCCAGACCTCACTTTCGGTTGCCGCTACTGTATATCCATTTTTAGCTGAAAAAAATATCCACTATCTACAAAAATATTGAAGCATGTTTTGAAAGCATTTAAATAAAATATTTGGCACTCTTAAAAAATATGTAAATAGACCATTTTATACTTTTCAAAATCATGTAAATAGAACATATATTCCACTTTAAAAAAATATGTAAATAGGGCATTTTAAATTTCCATAAACATGTAGATAGACATCTTTGCAGCTTTTGGAAGACATGGAATTAGAGCATTTTGCACTGTTTCGAAAACACGGAATTAGATCATTTTGCACATATTCGAAAACACGGAATTAGAACATTTTGCACCTTTTCAAAAACACGGAATTAGAACATTTTGCACCTTTTCGAAAACACGGAATTAGAACATTTTGCACCTATTCGAAAACACGGAATTAGAACATTTTGCACGTTTTCAAAAACACGGAATTAGAACATTTTGCACCTTTTCAAAAACACGGAATGAGAACATTTTGCACCTTTTCGAAAACACGGAATGAGAACATTTTGCACTTTTTCGAAAACACGGAATTAGAACATTTTGCCCTTTTTTGGAAACACGGAATCAGAACTTTTTGCACTTTTTCGAAAACACGGAATTAGAACATTTTGCACCTTTTCGAAAACACGGAATTAGAACATTTTGCTCCTTTTCGAAAACACGGAATTAGAATATTTTACAATGATGAAACACTCTTGATAAACATTTGACGCATGTTTTTAATTTTGTTTTTATGACATACCTCATTTTGATTGTAGCTTAAATTGGATATGGGTCATTCTGCTTCTTCACAGACGATATGCCCTTCTGTCATTCCATAATACGGAATGTGCTTTCAAAAATCATTTCTGTTAATTATGATTTAATCCATAATAGTTTAGTGAACTCAATTCGACTATCTATACAATTAAAATAAGGTAATTAAATATGCAAGATACCATTTAACAGTTTTACATCCGTTATAAATCATAAACTCATTGATCTACCTATTTACTACTACTGCATAATAATCGGATTCCTGCACGTAGTCTTTTTATTAAATTTATATCTTTACGTTCCACCTATGATTTACCGTATTTTACTATTGCCGTGAAACTACCATAAATCTCATAATCTAATATTATTATACAGACCAGCGCAGCGCATTATGACAGGATGTACGGTGCATATGAAATTAAGTGGTACATTTATGTATCACAACAATAAACTAGACGTAAAACATGGAGATCATACAATGCACATCCCCATTGAAGAATAAAAATGACCCATTTCCAATTCAATCAAGTGTCAAATCGTCCCTTATCAAGCCTATTTAAGTATCATGGCGACCTTAGCCTATATCTGTTATTTGTGTTAGTTATATTGTTGTTCGTTTTATTTTTCCGTATACCTGTTTTCAAAAAAATGTAGGTACATAGAACATTGTGCACTTTCAGAAGGATGTAAATATAAAATTACGTGCCGTATTTTCTCTAATATAACGACCCGCGTTGTATTTAGACACCGAAGTTTACCCCCCGCGTTATATTAGAGACCCGCGTTGTATTACAAATATTGAATTTCCAACCACCGATGCGCACTGTTAAAGCATAGCAAACTCCCGCGTTGTATTGGCGACCCGCGTTGTATTAAAACTCAAAGGCTGACCCCCCGCGTTATATTAGAGACCCGCGCTGTATTGGAGACCCTCGTTATATTAGAGAAAATACGGTACTTTTTTAAAAACTTGTAAATGCAACATTTTTGCACTATTCAAAAATATGTAAATGGAAGATTTTGTAATTTTTAAAAACAAGTAAATAGAACATTTTTGACTTTTAAAAACATGTAAATACAAAATTATGTACCTTTTAAAAACTTGAAAATGAAAAAGTTTTGCACTTTTCAAAAACATGTAAATTGAACATTCTGCACTTTTAAACAGTGTAAGACACGGAGCCGGTGACCGGTAGGACCGATCGCACTGACCGAAGCTCCGGTCAGTAAAATCGAAAACATAGCAGGCACGCGCGGGCTCATTTTTTTTTCTCGAAGCTCGTCGATGCTCAAAAAGCACAAAAAGCTCATAGAGCTTTTAGAGTCCTGAAATTTGATATCCGTAGTGGGGTATTTGAGCCCAAAAGTGTAAGAGTGACCGATATGTCGTAAAGGTTGTTTTGGACTCATACTGTCATAAAAAAAATATCAGAGATACTGTGTAATGTAAAAGTATGATGAAATATAAATATATTATATTATTGTTTACGATAGTAATAATATATGAATCACACTAATCACACACCAACACCGTAGCTGGCACTATTCTGACACGGGATATAAGATAAAAGTAATAGTCAGCGGTACGAGTGAGTGATGATTACTAGTAATAATAGTAATAGTAATATTTGTTTAATATTAGTTAATTAATTAATTAATATACTGATACCTATACCCTGTGTTGTGGTGTGGCGGACTGTGGCGGCAGTGGCGGGGACGGTGTCAGGTGTCGGTGTCAGTGGTGTCACAGTGAATTAAGTATAAGTTTTCTGAATTAATATACTGCTGATACCTATACCTTGTGTTGTGGTGTGGCGGACTGTGGCGGCAATGGCGGGGACAGTGTCAGGTGTCGGTGTCAGTGGTGTCACAGTGAATTAGTTATAAGTTTTCTGGCTCATGGCTACTGTGCTACAGTAGTAATGTATGTACTGTATCTTTATATATACATGAAGTAAGGTTGATTTATTATGGGCTTGAGAATCAAATTTGTAATTTCAACTATAAAACTTCTCTTGAATTTAATTACAAGAAAATTAAAATAACTGTTTTTGGTGAAACTGAGCCCGAGCGGGATAAAAATTGCAATAATTAAATGTCGATAAATGTGAGTCTTTACTAAACTCTACTCTACACCTCACCACGGAGACGGAGCACCAGATGAAGAGTCGACTCTTTCTGGATGTTGTTACATTTGACACATGTATTAATTACTGTGGGTATTATTTATTTGTTTAAGCACCATGTAATTTAAATTATTTTAAATATTAAAAATTCGCATTTTGGGCGAACGTTTAATCACAAACTCCCACCATTAATTAAACCACCGCCAAAGTTGCTAAAGCTAAAGCTTAAGCAAACACCAAAGCCCACACACTAACACTAGAACCTTGATCGATATGTCGTTTTGGACTCATACTGTCATAAAAAAAATATCAGAGGTACTTAAATCAAAACGTATGTAAAAGTATGATAAAATATATTGTATACGATAATAATAATATATGAATCACACTGATCACACACTGACACCGACACTGTAGCTGGCACTATTCTGACACGGGATATAAGATAAAATTAATAGTCAGTGGTACGAGTGAGTGATGATTACTAGTAATAATAGTAATAGTAATATTAGTTTAACATTAGTTAATTAATAAATTAATAAACTGATACCTATACCCTGTGTTGTGGTGTGGCGGACTGTGGCTTCAGTGGCGGGGACGGTGTCAGGTGTCAGTGGCGTCACAGTGAAGTAAGTATAAGTGTTCTGGCTGATGGCTACTGTGCGGCAGTATCACGAACCACGGACGAACTGAACACTGACCTTTGAACTAAGTACTGTACTTCCTAATATTAAACGAAGTTAAATGTCATCATTAAAACTGAATGCAATTACAGCATAGAAATGACACGAAACGTCCTATTGGTTATTAACACGATGTAAAGTAAAACATATTATTACGAATATTTTTTATCATGTAAGTTTCGTAAACTAAACAATTTCATCATTTATGCGATATACACTACATTTTATTTTATATTTGTTTATTAATGTTTAGAAGCTAGATGCGTAATAATGTTTGTTTAAACTTCAGTCAATGATTAATTCATTCAATTATATTATTTAAATATACTGTATATTTAAATATTCTTTACTGTAACAGTCGGGAACAAATGGACAGATGATAGTTGATATAGCCATATTAACGATTTTTAATGTTTTTTTTTGTTTTGTATATACTGTTTTTTGCTCTTCAAATTTAAAAAGGAACAGAATTATTTTGAAAGGTATTCAATGCAATTTATTAGTTACGTCATTAGTGTTTGGCCCTACATGGGTCTTTGATGTAGGCTGTCTGTATTTTAAGCTGAGGTTTACAAATTATAAGTCAGTCACTTCAATGTGTCAGGTATTTTTATGATAAACCACATTTTCAGTTTCGACAAGGTTTTTGTAAATATTGTAAACTGTCTCCTATTACTGTTGCCCTATGTGAATCTCGGACCAGACACAACAGCGCTTAGCTTTGATTTTGGTGTTGCATCCTCCAGTCCATGAGTGTGGACACCACTTGGACGAGGATGACTCCCAGAATCAAATTATGTTCAAGTTAAGTGTAATACCTAATTAGTTGTTCTACATGTTTTTAACTACATTAGTTTTTTCGATCATGTTATATAGATTTACCTTTACTAATATAGAGGAAGTAAATAATAAAGCAGCATTATAATACAGCATAATATTTTAGGTACTTTGAGTGTTTTACAGCGTATAACTAGGTATATACACATAATTGTAATAAAATGGTACTTTTAGAACACTACAGTATAGTATAGTTTGGTGTATAGTAATATTTGTATGACCTATCCCGTACTTAAATGGGGCGTCGGAGGCCATCGGATTATGGTCTGGTATCAAGTTTGGGATAACGACCCACCGGATCCGATTGTATCTTGCCGGGTCCAATGGTCTCCGACAGATGTGACAGTAAATAATTCCCTATCGGATGAAATAATTAAAGTTCCTATAACAAGTTTAATAAAAATATTTGCAGGAGTATTTACAACGAACGTAAATTAAAGCGAACTGAATTCAAAGAATTTATTAATTGCAGAACCGAATTATTATAAATAAATTGAGAAGTGTACATAGACCGCCGTAAATATTAAGAACACATTCGCATAACTTAATTTATTAATCAATTTCAACTAGATTACATACCAATAGAAAATACAAAATTCCTTCGATTTCTAACTTAAAAAACTTCTCGTTCATAATACATTGAATTGGAATAACAATAGTCTCTCGAGGTGCATCTGCTTCACAATAAAATCCGTATCGTAAATATTTAATTTTTTTAACATTAAATTCTTCTATCACAGCAAATTCCTTAATGCAGTTACAAATACCTAAACAACTGCATTCAGTTTTTACGAATAACTGCACCTTTCCTACACGCAGTTCGTTAGTATGTACGTAACAATCTGCACGCTTTTTTGTTTCTTTTACGGAATACAAACTACCATTAATGTAGGCTTTGTTTGAATAAAAATATTTGGTAGAATGTTTTGCATGATTTAAAATTAGTCCTGTAATACTGCAGTCAAGATCAATAGGATACAACGGGCTCTTCACTTCGTACTTTAAATGTGAAAATTCTTTTTTTTTTAACATCTTGGAAAAAAACAAATAGGCCGCTGTATCCGTCGATAAGCTAAATGCATTTAAAGCACACGAACGAAGTTGGATTTCTTGTAAATATCTTCGTGAAACTTGCATTGAAGCACAATTTCCACTATTAATGTAGCTTAATACTTTTGCATTGAACGATTCAAAAATAAAAGCTGATGAATTACACAATGAACCCCAATCAGTAAAAGTTTAGTAAAGGTGTGTGAGAAGATGCAAATTAAAACTCATGTATTCTTTGTTATACAAAATTTGGGTATCACGAACAAAGCGTAGTAACTGGGTACGTATAAATTCACGATTTTTTTTTCACCTAATTCCAAACTGATCCTGGATAAAAAAAACATGCAATTAGCAAGGCGACACATGTGACGATGATATTGCTTAGGAACAAGACCTTTGAAAATAACTGGAAACACATAAAGAAAGGTCCGAAACTCTGATGCTTTCCAATGCTTTAACTCATTTAGATCTCTGGCAGTTCGTACTATTTCGCATGGCACTTTCAGAGAACTTAAGCGACTGTTTACAATTTCTTTTTTATTTCCAATAAAGTACTTATCTTGTTTTGTAGCGGATAGTATTACGTTAACAAAACATTTAAAAACACCAATATAAATGGCGTGCATAGGCTCAACTACAAATCCATTTACTATGTTAAAGTTATTGAGGAGCAAAAGTGGCGAAGCATATTTTATTCCATGAATCATATTAGAATTTGAAACGCACTCTCGAAACGATTTATTGTCTCTTAGACTTGAAGGATCAGTTTCATCTTCTATATATATTCGACAATGACCACGTCCTTTTTTGATAGTTTCACCTTTATTTGTGCACCAAGAACAACCATATGATCCATTATATTGTGTCGTCCCTTGCACTACGTATCTAGCACCTGAATCAACAGAACATTTTGTAAAGTATATCTTACTGGAAACTTCAATTCCATTTATAAATTTCCATGTTATTGGATTTATGGCGAGATCATTTAGTAATGGTACAAGTTTTGAAAAAACAATAGCGGAATTAATTTTATCACTTCCAAACCATAGACCTCCCATTACCACATTATTCTTTCTGTATCGGTATTCGAGCTCGTTAATTACAAATAATATAGGCCAAATTGAAAACTTTGAGGATTTGAAAACTGGAACTCCATCTGTATTAAACATACAAGTTAAATCGTAGGCACCCAAGTTTAGTTGCTTATATTGAGATCCGTAAATATATTCTAATTCGACGTCAGAACTCTGTGCACGATTATGAAGCGATGACTGAAGTGAAGTTGTAATTCTTGTATCACTGAGTAATAGTTCAAACTGTTTTTTAATATCATAAAGAACAAAATATTTTCCATCATGTATTAAAGATTTCATTTCATAGATTTGATTACAAACGTCACAAGTTAAATTACTTAGTAAAACAGCTTCACATTTGCGACAGTAAAAAAAATTAGAACTAATGCACTTTTCAAGTTTTAAGTTTTGTTGGAACTGGTGTTTAGTTGTTGGATAATTTGTTTTTGCGGGAAAGTGTACTTTAATGAGCTGCAGTAAATCCTCAACACATGCATCACTTAACTTATGCCTTGTGGCAAATGCCAACACAAGATTCACACTCTGCACTTTAGACAATGGACAGTCAAAGAACAATGGGTCCTGTAACAAAAAATACATTTTACGAAAAACAGCATGATGATCCTGTATAGTTAATTTTACTTTTATTATCTTTCGACTAATATCAACTACGTTATTACTGTTCGCCTCAGCCATGCAGTCAGTAGTTAAGTAACTGCTACGCCTAAAAAAACGCAGTTATTTTTGATAACTGATTATTATGTATTTTGGGCAATTTGTTCTTCTACTAACATGTTTTGCACCTTCTCCTGCATATTCATCAGACATAAAACTGAATTCACTCTCTTGTGAATCGTTTATGGAAGAATTTTCAAATCCATTGCTTTCATCGCTCGATATGCTTGATATTTCCCAGTCAATATTTTCCTCTAAAAATTCATTTTCGCCTTAAAATAAAATTTACATTTTTATTATAAGACAGAATTGGACTTGAACAAACAATGCATGTAAAATATTTGCCAAATTATATTTTTTAATTGCAATAAAGCTTGCCTAAACCTAAAGCATATAAGTAAGTGCATACCTATAGCTGAGCTTGCGTTAAAATTGTTGTGAGTGGGAGAAAAACCGCGGAAGTCAACACTAGTTTCCGAGTCTGACGAAGAGCTACTAATTTCCAAATGATGTCGTTTCTAAAATTAAATTGACGTTGCGTTCTTATAATTAGTTACCAACATGCATACATTTTTATTTCCGGGTTGTATGGATCTTAAAAAAACATAAAAAGAGCGACATAAGTTTTCGTTTTTTATCTTACAAAAAATCCCTGTTACCTTATTTTTTCGATTCCATATTGTCTGCCGGGGTCTCTGGTTATTGCTGTACATGCCATAATGTTCAGGTCGGGTGCTCATTTTATATTTCAAAATACAATTTAATGACTAATGTAACTCACAATTTCACTTATATGAAAGCAATTAGAATCAAATATATAAAATGATGCAGCCAAACAATACTAACAAGTAGAAAACAAAATCTATAAATATGTAATGGCAAATTGTTTGCTTGGGCTGAACTTTTTCAGAATTCAGTTTATTCGTACCTAACATAAGCCAATAAATATTAATAGGTGTTAACCTCACTTTAAGTTTGACTTTCGTGAACTAACGTGTCTTTCCAGTATAATTCATAGCTGCCCACATTAGACATCTAGTCTAGTCATGGTCCGAAATGCATACCACAAGTCTAGCCTACAGTCAAGTTAAAATAATTGTCTGCCGTAAAATTCTAGTCAAAAGATATTATACAAGTATAACTAGTAAAGACTATAAAGACTAGTCTACTCACCTAGTACTACGGGGGTTTTGATGGTTATGTCGGTGACGGAGTCACTGTGTGACGGTGGAGTTGAAGTACGCGATAGTATCGACTGGGACAGCCTGGGCCATGGCAAGGATTGAGACATGATGTGAGATGTGGGACTGAAAACCTTGGTAAGCATATGGGCATTTAAATGCATTGTAATGTAAAGTCATGGGGAAGAATTGAAACGACAGATAACCTTGCTAAGCATATGGTAATTGTAGTTAAATGTAGTGCATTGTGATGTAATGGGTAAAAATGGAGAAGACAGGAGACGAAGCTGAAGTGTTTGGACTGCGTCCCCATGACGACGGTATGGGATGGTATGGCATGGTATATTAAACAGCTGAGCTGCGACTGCCGGTACATATTATATACATTAAATATGGATTAATGCAATGATGTGGGGGGCTGTATTGTGAGGATTAGCCTATGTAAACGAAAGTGAAACAATTGAAATTTAAACCGAGCGGGTATTTTAATGTTTGGTATTGATCACTATGGTAACGGTGTGATTAAAAATAGAAATATCGAAACAGTAAAAGTTGTAATGTGCATCAATAGGGGGTGAGCAAAGCGCTCGTCAGATTGAAGACATATATGAAAGTATGATATCAAATGGGAGTACAGACTACACAGATGCTAAAAAAGTGAAAAGTGAGAAATGAGAAATGAAAAATGACTGAGGTGAAAAACACCGTATCCTTAATACAGGCAGTGTGATGAAGGGTTGAGCGTATAGGAGAATGGGGAGAGTAACTCTGCTGGGCCGTTTGGCCTGGAACTGGAAAGCATGATATTGAATGGGGATTCATATGCTAGAAAAGTGAAAAAAGAGAAATGAAAAATGACTGAGGTGAAAAACGCCGTATCCTTAATACAGGCAGTGTGATGAAGGGCTGAGCGTATAGGAGAAGTGGGAGAGTAACTCTGCTGGGCCGTTTGGCCTGGAACTGGAAAGCATGATATTGAATGGGGATTCATATGCTAGAAAAGTGAGAAATGAGAAATGAAAAATGACTGAGGTGAAAAACGCCGTATCCTTAATACAGGCAGTGTGCTGAAGGGCTGAGCGTATAGCAGAACGGAAAGTCTCTGCTGGTTCCCTTGGACTTCAACAGAATTTGATCACAAATGTGAGGCAATGCAATAACAAGTACTACCATGCTCATATGTAGCGCCTATTACGTAAGCATGTATACATGTATGTACATAATTATTTGTATGTAATGCGTGCTAATTAGGCCGTATTAAATACAATTAACGTATATATTATATACATATTTTAATACATGTTAAAGCATTGTATAATTAAATGCACTTAATGCACTGCTGTAATGTACATACGTATTTAAATTATTTAACTATTATAACTCCAATTAAAATTAATTAGTAAATAATTATGTAAATTTTAAAATCAATTAAAAAATGACCGTTAAAAAAAATTATGACATTCTTAAAAATAGGAAAAAAAAAGAAAATAACAAAAATAAAAATTAACGTGCCCATTTCAAGCTGACATGTATATATGTATATGTGTGTACTAGTATATAGCATATCTACACACTGTAGCGGGATGTATACAGTAGTAGGTAGATGTTTGGGTTCTGGATTGAATATTATTTTGAAATATCCTGTACTATTGAGAAAAAATGGACAAAATTGGATGCACCTTGCAGCCCTTAGCACTGGAGAGTGCACTGAGTTGGGGTGGCTGTGTTACTGTTGATGTGCGTGACGTGCATATTAATAGCTTATTAACTCAACGCATCGACCGAGGCTGGGCTTAAGCTTCAGTTGGGCCCAGTCGACTTCTAAAATCAAACTTTTCGGACCCACGGAGCTCTGAGCTTCAACTTTCCATGTACTAAGCTGACCACTCGTGCTACCTATAGGCAAGACATACCGACAATGAGATATATGTATCCAATATATGTAAATGTATATATGTACATGCCCAACTGCGTACCTATACACTATATAACAGTAGTATATCCTTATAATTATTGATTTAAATGTTGTATAATGTAGATACATACAGTTGCTGGGGTAGGAATGCTCGAATAAATAATATTATATTTTATTATGGAGCTCAACTGGACAGAATAAAGTGCACTTTCAGACCTTTAGCATTGCAGGAATCAAAGCAAGGGGGAACTTTGTTACTTGGGATGTGCGTGATACGCATATTAATTGAATATTGATCTAACGTACACTAAAACTGGCTCTTGATTTCTCTAGAGTCCAGTGAAAATAATGAAATAATGATTTTTGTATATCAGCCAGGGTAGCAAGCCGAAATTAACCTGCTGTGGGACGGATACAAGCTTTTTCATTGCTACAAGTCAAGTGGGCCGCAGGTCCCTATGAGATATATGTTTAGTTGTTTGTTTATTGTACTGCCTAATAATAAGATATATGGTTTATGAATCATTAACAATGTATATGATGAGCGGAAACGCAAGTGTAAAATACCAATGTAAAATACAAGTGTAAACTGCAAGGTACAACAGGTGAGCGAGTGCAGCGAGACGCAGGTTGTTTTTTATATTATGCAGATATTGTAGGCAGGTATTTAATTGCAGAGTAAAGTTTGATTGTAATGCAGTGTTTACATATATACATATTTACAAGTTTATTTTTTTTTGAATTTTCTCTCACACACACACACACATCCATACATACAAATATTTACACACATGATTTACAAATACAACAGACATACGTAGTTTCAAATTTACTATTTACAAGTACACATATATTTACAGCCTAACATATTATTTACAAGTGTGCAGTATATCTGCAGACACTAAAATCAATTTAAGTATGTACAAGTTTACACACACTACACAATGACAATTACATTTACAATATTATCATACTATTAACAAATATTTACGTCCTACAGTACCACAAAACACTGCCTAATTATTTATTGATACATTTATTAAAATATTGTGTGCACTATAATTATGAAACTAAAACTATTTGTGTAATACTTATTCACTTCTTAAACTTTAATTACAACTACAATTAAAAATTAACACTTCTTTTTAATTACTGTCCTGAAACTGGTTAGTATTGTTTCTTATTTATTTTTTATAAAACTCTAACATTATATTAAATAAATATATACATATTTTTTCAAAAGTTAAACAAAATAAATTACTTGCTGACATTGTAATTACATTGTTTTTACAACAACAACTGCCTAGTCTTCATCAGATTCTTCTGAATAGGTGAAACCAGAATCGTCTGTTAATCCTGATTGACAGTCAAGAGATGAGGTTGGAGAAGGAGGAAATCCTGCAAATATCTCTTCCCATGGTATCTTGATCTTTGGTTGTTCAACTGCTGCTTCAGATTCTGGTTTTGGTTTCTTTATATCTTCAAGATGTTGCGGTGATGCTCTGCGTTTTTGCTCTTGTTGCTGTAAGCTTTCTTTTGTAACAGTTATTTCTTTTGGTTCTTGAGCTGCCAGCTTTAGGTTTGTATTTGTCAAGTAAGCTACAAAGTCGTTCATTTCAACCAGTGTGAATTTAATGGTCGGGCCACCGTAATTGGGGAACTGCTGAGAATACTTTTCAGACAGATTAGAATTAATGAGCATGTTATAAGCTCCTGTCAGTTGATTGAATGAAAAGCGAACTCGGACTGACTTGACGCTGAAATGTGGAGACTTCCAATAGACAAACTTCTTGAATCTGCTTCGAGGTTCTTCAATCATGAACTCAACTGGTTTACCAGCAAAGTACGGAAGATGATCTGTTACTTTGCGGCCAACAGTAGGGTGATCCTTATGTTCTTGTAAAATCTGAGCTGCCCATTCAATTAAAGAAAGACTTTCAAATTGTGAGAAAGAAATTTTGGAATGCTTGGCTTCTCCGTTTCTTCGACCCAAATAGTAGAAATGTGTCTTCATGCCAGGGCTGTAAACAACACGAGCTTTGACGTTGTCCCCAATAAATACAGAATCAGAAGTTTCAAAGAATGCCCAGTTTTGGGAATCAATATTTGCTGTATTCAAAGTACTTGAAGATGCACTGTTCAGATTACGCGACGGTCCAGGCTGTTGGGTGTAGTCCATCTTGTCAGATGCCACAACGTTGTTGATATTTTCAATGTTTACAGAACTCAAGCAAGACTTTGCCATGGTGACGGGAGGAAGTGAAGATAAATGCTCCGTGCTGCTCTTCATAGATAACTTTAATATGCTCACTTTATCTGACTGAGTATTTAAAAATTCTTGATGAAATGTAGTTTGCTATAGTTTGTTGTACTGCTGAGACAATGACACTTGAGACAATATTACAGATCAAAGGTTTGAGTAGAAATGAAAATAATTGCTCAGTGGGCAAGAGTGTTATTCTATTTTAGATGAGCTCGAGTGTTCTGATTTTTGCTGCCGTTTGTGCAAGCATTATTATCATATGTATAACCTACTGACAATATTAGCAGTGACTTGTGATTGGTCTTGTTTCATATAGGCCCTGCCCTCTTATTTTGTATTCACAGGGACGCTAGGTTGTTGTGCGTCACTAAAATATTAAGCATTATTGTTGAGTGTAGGCACTCATATAAAGAGGTTGTTAAAGCCGTCAGCCAGTCAGTCAGCTACTTATAACCAGTGTGCATTAGTGGAATTATTGATTTTTATTTTCAGTCTCATAGAGAACTGAAAGATGAAAGTAATTTCAGAATCTACTGTTACGTGTGCTAACTCGTATTTGTGTGGGTACTGTACACAGACATTTCAGTCTACAGAGCTTCGCAAACAACACGTTATAGAAAATCATTCAAAGTATGAGCGCTATTTAATATCAAAACACCGTCAGTTTGAAGAACATCAAAATCTTATTAGACTTGCCCAAAAGTTTACGTGCCAGCTATCATTAAAATCAAAAGACTAAACAAAAACTATATACAGTGCTGTTTTATGTATAAGCATGTTAACTATTGTGAGCTGCCAATACTGTGGTCGCTATTACACAGTCAAAAAAAGCTTGTGGTCAAGAAAACAAGAACAAAAATACGCTAACAGAGATTTAAATTCTAGATTCCATACAAACAACTTTGGATCTGTACAACTTCGAAATTCCTGTAGTGCGTGTCATGGAAGAATAGTTTTTTTTTCAACACAGATACAACGTCTTGTATGTTCGAATTTACGAGACAATAAACTTTGGCTAAAACCACCAAATCGAGTTTTAAAAACCGATCATTCATCAGAAAGGAGTATATCTGAACCGTCTAGAAATATTTGCTGTAGACATGTAAAGTGCTGTTCCTGCAAACGAACTCCACATCAATTTTCAGAAGCAGCAACAAAAGTATTGAATAAATACAGAGAACGTAATCAACCGGGGTCAAGCCGTTTTTCAATCCACCCAGATTTGGTTCCACTAGTTCCAAAGTCTTATTTTTATGCCTTTAATCTTGAGCACACTTTGTGCTCTGATTGCTTTTACAAGCACAGACTTACAGCAAAGGATAACTTGGATTGCAATTGTACATGCGATTTAAGTGGTGCAATTTCAGATAAATCAACTACTTGTGAACTATTGGCAATAAACAATTATAGAGAGTTTGAGTTAATATCTCAGAATACAAGTATGCAAATCTTTGCGCCTCCAGAAATTCCATACACTTTTTTAGCTCCACGTCAAAAACAAATTGTGGACTTGGTAAGAAAACAAATAAGTTTACCTGGAAGACTATTTTACAAAACACCATTAAGAATGATAATTGTGGGTATCCCAGGCTCAGGCAAATCAGCAGTAATAAAGACATTGCAGCACATATTGTCGCAAAAGCAAAGCCAAGATGAAACTTTTTCTTTTAGAATTTGTTGTTTTCTTGGAGTATGTGCCTCTAGTTTAAAAGGCACAACATTTCATTCTTGCTTCAAAATAAAACCTTTTGCAAATGGGAATATCACTGACCAACTGAAGAACGGTATTTCAGCTGTCGATAAATACAAATTTCGGAATGTTAAAGTTCTACTTTTTGACGAAGTTTCAACTATAGGCTTGAAATTACTGCATTTTGTTGATGCCTTCATGAAACTAGTAGATCCATCTCGGGCAGAGCTGCCGTTCAGCGGAAGAACCGTACTTATGTTTGGAGACTTTCTTCAATGTTCTTGTTTGGGAGACAGTAATTTGTATTCTCAGTTCATAGTACAGGCTTCACAAGAATTACGAGAAGCTTCTCAATTGTACAAGAGTTTCAATAATGCTTTTGTATTAGACACACCGTTTCGGCAGAGCAAAAATGATTCAAGACAACTGGAGTACTACGAGTTTCTAATGAGGCTGAGATATTTTAAATGTACCCCTCTGGATCTTTACAATTTGCAACAACGACAGAGGCACATTTTGCAATCTGATCTTTCGAATATTGAATTTGAAGAATTTGAAAAATCAATTCATCTTTTTCAAACAAACAACAATGTAGCAGCACACAATAAGTACGTATTTTTAAATAAAAATACAAAGTAAATTTTTTCTATAAATTTTATTAATAAATGTAGTTTAGGATTCGTGATATGTTTTTCAATGAATAAATGATTTAAATGATTTGATTGTAATTTTGTAGGAAGATGATCCGAAGATTTCATCCTGGGTTTATTGAGGTTCCAGCTTTAATTGGAGAAACCAGCTCACTTTTAAAAGATCCACTTGAAGTAGATTATGGCGCACGTATCATGTTAACGCAGAATTTGGACGTAGCATCGAATCTTACTAATGGGAGCCGAGGCACTGTTGTGGATTTAATATTTAGCTCCGTCAAGAACAGACTTTACTGGAACAATTATGTTGAAGCTATAGTTGTAGACTTTCCAAATTACAGAGGAAACAATATTTTTGTTACCTCTAGAGGAAAAGGGGTGAAAATAACACGTATTGAATACTGTGAACTAGACTTAGAAACAAATCAATATGTTAAAATCCAGGCATTTCCACTTGTCTTAAATTGGGGAATGACAATTCACAGATCGCAAGGCATAACAATAGAAAAAGGATGTGTGCACTTGGATACAAGAGAAATTATAGCGTGTACAACTTATGTAGCTCTTTCTCGATTTAAATGTTTTGAAAATCTTATGATTGTCGACAAAGAAATAATACAGGCCTCAAGAATTTTAGTTGTTCAGCATGAATATGAAATGCAATTGCGATGGAAAGAAGAAGCTCGACTAAAAGAACTTGAAGTGGAAAACAGAAAATCTCGTAAAGCAGACATGACTAGCCAAATAGATCGGTTTTTATAAATAAAAAAGTGCACCATTTTGAAAAAATGTAAATACAATTTAATACTTTTAAATATACTATATATTGTAGTTTTTGTGTACATACTCTTACTTTTAATATAACGTTAGTATGTATGTAATAATAATTTACACTTTCCAATTGTAATAGTTGTAATATGTTAAAACGTATAATATATGTAAAACTGATAAAAAAATCCCATAATTTGAAATTTCTGCAACAAAAATTAAATGTAAATTTGTAAATATGTAATATGTGCTATAAATTGCGTGCGATTATTTAACAGCGTCCATTTGTAGTTTGAATGCACACCGCAGTGGTTCACATATAAAACGTACACATCATGGCTGATATACGAAAATCATATTTAAATTCTAGATTAAAAGGATCGTTTTCTGCATTAAGTGGTTTTATCAAAAACAATAAAAAATTCAAGGACAAAATTACTGTAGACCAAGAATTAAGCAAGCTGCGTTCATTTAGTTTGCACAGACCAATTAAAAAAAAATTTAAACGCAGACGAGTATTAGTTAATATGATAGGGGAAATTTTCTGTGCTGATCTGAAGATACTTGAAAGCGGCATGGCTAAACATAATTCAGGATTTGCCAACATATTATTTTGCATAGACGCGTTCAGCAAGAAGCTATACTGCAGATTTATTAAAAATAAAAAGCCGGAATCAATAATAAAATCAATGAAAAGCATTTTTCGAGAAGCTAAAATGACACCAATTTACTTGTTTACTGATCAAGGTTGTTATTAGGTACGGTAACATACAACTATAATTTTAACAAGTATTACTATATCTTATTAGTAAAAAACGCATTTAATAAATTTTCAAATATTATGTGTTTAGGAACTGAATTCCGAGCAGAGACTTTTCGCAAGTTTTTGAAGGGTCATCGAATTAAGTATTACAATACTTATAGCGAAACAAAATCAAGCATAGTAGAACGTGTAATAAGGTGCGTCTAAATATTACAAAATTAGAAGCAACTTGACAATATATAGCCTCATTTTATGAATTTTAATGTAATAATATGTGTTTTTTTGTATGTTTTTAGGACAATTTTCGAAAAAGTTGCTCGTTTTATGACTGAGAGAGACACCTATCGCATAATTGATATTTTTCCTGCTTTTGTGAAAAGCTACAACAACACTTTTCACTCTACAATTCAAAGAGCCCCAAACGCTGTCAATAAATCTAATGAGAACGAGGTTTGGCGAACAATGTTTGCAGATCTTATTAGCAATGAAAAGAGCCAAGTGTCAGCTTTCAAGCTTGGAGAACGTGTACGGATTAGCCGGACTAAGATCTTGTTTGAAAAAGGTATAATGTGTCGTTACTTATTACGTTACAATATTTTAATTAATAATATATTATCCTATAAATAGACTTGTTTATTGAGTTATGAAGTTAATAAACCTTTGGCTTTCAAACAGGATACAACCAGAACTTTAGTCTTGAAATATTCAAGATTAAGTCAATTAACTTGACAACAATCCCTGTTACTTACTATTTAGAGGATCTGGATGATAATAGTATCACTGGCGGTTTTTATAAAGAAGAATTGAGCCGTGCCTAAATTCTCAAGATGAGTGAATCACCGTTTATTCCGTATCTTGCAAATACAATTAAACAGCACATATTGCAAAAACGAAGAAGATTAGACAGACACAGCTGCTCAGTGCTAGATCGCGACACAACAGGAACAGAGAATATTTATGTTACATTGACAAGTGACCAGCAAAACCATATTTATACAGACAACAGTCCGTCAAATTTTGTATCGGTACTTTCAACTCCATTAGATCTTGACAATTATGACGTTGGGTTAGTCAGTTTGAGATACACAAGCAGTGAACAACCTGCAATAGTACGGAATTCACGAGCACCTCTGGTTAGAAAAGTCCGTAATGTGGAAAGCAATGAGATGGAATTAGTACCAAAACTATTTCCAAATTACGTGCCTACTGAAAAAACTGCATTTAGTTTTCAAAAGACAGCATCCAAAATGAATGTGTTTATGGGCAGCCTTAATGACCGCCTATTAGAAACAGTTGACCATTTTCCATTAGAAATTGTTCAGAGAGCAATAAAGCAACATCCAGAGGAAACTTATATTCATTTTAATAATTTAGCACCAAATGACACTGTCAACATAAAAATTTCGCCAGCTTTAGCCTCTTTATTTATGGTCAATCGATACAGATTTATGTCTGGGAGACAACTGCCATATGGAAATGTAACACAGGCAAAATTAGACACAGTCCCGATGAATACAGTATTTAATTTTGTCGCTCACAAATTTGTCAACACCTCAAATGTTATAAAAATATATGAAGGTTTCGAAACAATTTTACCGTATAGAAAGAGAATAATTGACGGTGACGCTGACATCAAAAAATACTTTGAGCGGTTTGGCACAGAACTACAAGAAAGAACTGGCATTAAAATCAAAATTGAATTTCCTTCCATGGAGCTTGGAGAAACTAAATGCAAGTTGACATTTGAAGGTAAAGAAAATGAATACGTTGTCTTACCAGAAGAGATTGCTGTTTGTCTCGGATTTCAACAAGATAATAAATTTTTCAATGGCGTTTATAATTCAGAGTCTGATTATGACGAAGAAAAATACAGCGAAATTGAGGACAACAAATATTTATACATACGATTGTTTCAATTATATTCAAATTATCTTCCAATGAAAGAACCAGAAGAAGTTGACTTGGATCATGTTGTTCATGAAATTAATCGTACATTATCAGAAGGTTCGTTAGGAGATACAAGAATACAGTTTGAGCACAAAGATGGTGAGCTTAGTATCCCTCAAATGAGAGACGATATCTCAGTACAACTGCCAGCGTTGGTCAATAGATATTTTGGATTTGAAGACAATTTTATTTTTAAAACTGGAGTGGTTGGACGACTCAAGACTGAACTAGCCGAGCAAGAGGAAATGGAAAGAGAAAACGAGGAATTTAAAGAAGACGTAGAGCCAGAGCCAGAGCAGACAATACCAGCCAAACGTCTGCTTGTATCATGCAATATGGTTGAAAATCAACTGTACGCCTCACATGCCCTGCCATTACTACGATCAGTAGATATTTCTCCAGTTTACGATAAGGAGACTGTACATGTTTTTTCTCCAATATTGTATGTGCCATTAAAACCACAGGCACAGCAAATACTTCGAATAACTCTATTAAACGAGTATCGCAATCTCGTCACACTGCCGGAAAATTCCACAACTATTGTAGAACTGCAGTTTAGACCACGCAAAATGTAATAATGTGGAATGTATTATGATTTAAATTGACTTGTTAATGTATAATTTGCTAATATGAAAGTAAAGTTCTACTTGATACAGCAGAAAAGTATAAAACGTGTAAACAATTAGTTTACATACTCATTCTAAACTCAACATTCAAACAGCAACAACATCATTTTATTTACAGTGCTTCTTAATGAATTATTTTTAAAAATAAATTTGCAGTGCATTGCATAACATGTCACTAATGACTGATAATTATGCGTAAAATTTTGTGTAAAAATATTTACGACTCTAACAATAACGAAAATAACACTGATACAGTAGACGAAGAGCTCGTAAAAGACAGCCTATTAGGAGAATACTGTACTTTGGAACCAATTAATAAAACCAATAGTAACAACCAAATGGGAACAGGCGACCACGATTTTATCGAAACTGAAAAAACAGTAGAAAACACATCTGGAGGGTTAAATCTAGGTGACACACAGAATTTGATACCAGTTAAATCTAGAAAGCCATATAAACGCCGTTTAATTAATAAAAAGTGCCGTGTTACCCATTGCCGATTAGCCTGCAAAAAACGTAAGATGACATCTGTACAACGACGACCAAATACACAAAGTGGAGGAGCTTGTGCAAACAGACGACGAACGCAATCTGGCGGCTCTCAGCGCAGACGCGTACGTCGCCGACAACAAACCGGAGGTCGACTTAAGCGAAAACCAATATCTTACGGTAAACAACGAGGATCAGGTCGCAGATCAGGTCAAGCTGGAGCAGGGCGAAAAAAGAATATGTACCGCCGACGATAAGTTTATACCTATATAATCAGCAGTGGGAAACATATAATGCCATTCAACGTCTAGACTTATAAGAAGCAATATCAAACATATCAGTTTAAAGCTCTAATAAACCATGGATACACAAGGATTTTACGATGAACCGTCAGTGTATGAGGGATCTCAAAAATCATTTCAAAGTAATCTGATCTTGGACAAACTCCCACCGACAAATGTCAGTGTTGAAGACTCTGCCGAGTATTATCCCTACTATCCTGTCTTGAGCCCTCGAGACAATGAAAATCCTTTGATTTTTGACATTTTAAAATCTCCGGGTAAATATTACAAATTTTACGAATCCCACTTGGAACTGACATGCCGTCTAGTGCTGAGTGACAATAAACCAGTAGTAGTTGCAGATATAGCTGCACCATCATCGATGCTGTTTTACAGTTTATTCAGTAATCTTGAATTTTATTTAAATGGCACTCTCATCAGTGACAACTCAAATCACTATGCTATTAGTGCATACTTGAAGCGCATGTTGTCTTCAAATCCAATTGAAAAGAAAAACAGTATGCTAGATCAGTTATATTTGCCAAACTCAACGCCTGATGCATTTGCAAAAACGGATAGTGGATTTTTAGCGCGATACAATATTGGAAAAGAATCAAAACCATTTACTATGGTTGGAAGACCTGAAGCTCCATTTTTTAATCAAACACGAATGGTTCCAGGAGACAGTGACATACGTATTATAATGCGAAGGTCATTGCCTGCATTCTGTATAGACGCCGAGACTGAGACCCGCACGGGCTATTCTGGGTGCCCGTTTCGTATCGACATTGTCAATGCTGTGTTGTATCTAAAAAGACAGACAGTTTCACCACTTGCAATTGAAAAGCATCGATCAAGTTTAAACAGTGGCATCACATTAAAATATCCATGTCTTGATCCTGAAGTCAAAAACTTTGTTATTCCAGCCGGCGTCAGTTCGCATTCACTAGACAATTGTATTAACGGACGATTGCCACAGACTATTGTAATTGGGCTAGTGGACAGCCAAGCGTATCTTGGTAAATTAACAAAGTCGTTTTGCAACTTTCAACACTTTAACTTAAGTGAAATTACTGTATCTATGAACCAAGAATCGGTAGAGTACAAGACATTACCCTTGAGTTTCAAAGACTCTGATGGAAACGGAGAAGACAATTTTCTTCTTGCCCTAAACACTTTAAAGAAAACAGCAGATAATCCAAGTTTAGGAAATGGGATAAATTCTTCCAACTTCACAAAGGGAAATGTTCTATTTGCATTTGAACTTGTACCATCACAGTCCAATTCAATGAGCATAATGAAAACTGGACAGGTTCAGATCAATATGAAGTTCAGATCTGCATTGGCAAATTCTGTGACTGCCATTCTGTATAGCCAGTACCAAAACGTCGTGGAAATTGACAAGAACAAACAAGTATTGATTAATCGTTAAATGTAAAGTATCAAACCAGTTTTTAGTTGACCTACTTGTATTTAAAATTTTGTATTTTGCATAAAATCTAATGTTTGCTAATAAAAACTGTCTGTTGCTTTACAGAACTCAACTTAACCACATCACGCTCACCATGAATACTGGTGAATTACAGAAATGTCTCGGAATTTTACTCGGAGGAACCCAAACAAAGTATTACGTCATAGCAGCAGATCAAATGAGATCTACCATAGAGGAATTAGAAAACGAAAACAATGGGAACGGATCAATTTACCCCATTGCAATAATTCAAAACACAGACAGGATAAAAGACTCTGGGAAGCACTGGGTCAGTTATTGGGTGACATCTAAAGACAGCTTTGAATATTTTGACTCGTATGGATTGCCGATTCACCAATACCGTAACCTGCAGTGGCCTGGAAACAATTTAGAAACTGAAAACTGCACAGCACTTCAAAGCGGAAGATCTACAGTTTGCGGATTGTACTGCTTATATTACTTGTATTCTCGATCTTTAGGAATTAGTTATAAAAACTTTTTAAATATATTTACAAGCTCTGTATTAGCTAATGATAGAAAAGTAAGAAAATTTGCAAGTATGATACCTAATTTAATGTCATGTGTGTACTGTGCACCTAAACAATCACAGTCTAATACATTTAAAGTGGCATGTCCAGAATTCTGTCATAGTTTCTTAAGATTTTACTATTACGGACATTTATAGTAGCACTTTGCACTAACAGTAGAATAGTATAACAAAAAAATCAAAAATGTAAAAAAAAATGTAAAAAAAACAAAATCAAATAAAAATTAGAAATGTATAAATAACCGTGTACTGTAGCTTTTTTGGTCAGTATTATTTTGCATCTTATAATGTCAACATTGGACACGGTCGACTTTAGATTAATTCATCCTTTTACGGCTATGGTATGTGGCCCTAGTTCATCTGGTAAAACAACTCTGTGCCTTGAAATTGTCAAACGAAGGAAAGAAATAATCGATAGTCAAATCAATAAAGTATTATATGTCAGTGCCCACACTAACCAAATAGAGTTTCTAAATCCGGATTTCACTGAAGATAAAGACGTTACAGTGATATCAGATCTGTCTACTATAGAATCTGTGCTTGACGATATACCTAGCCCGTTTCTTCTAGTTTTAGATGATCACCTTAACTGTATAGAATCAAATACTAAAGCAAGGCAATTAGTTCAAAAAATATTCACGGAACTATCTCATCATATAAATTTTAGTGTCATACTTATTCTACAAAACGCGTTTGCTAAGGAATTAAGAACTACAAGTTTAAACACAAAGTATTTAATTTTGTTTGACGTTCCAAGAGACAGAAGCATTATTGGTCAAATTTCAAAACAAATCAGTCCAGGAAAACCAATCTTTCTTCAAGAAGCATACGAAAAAGCATGTTGTGCACGAAAACATAGCTATATACTTATTGACTTGCATCCCCAGTGCTCGAACCCTTTGATTTTTGTGCGAAATAGTGTATTTCCTGTAAATGGAACTGATGTATATATTCGCAAATAGTGCCAAAAATGTCAGGGAATCAGAATACGCAGTGCAGATTAGACAATAATTACCAGTTTCTGTCACACCTGACTTTTGTTAAAGCTAAAGTATATAAACATTTAATTCAAACTGCAACAACAGAGCAATTGTTTGCACTTGCAGAGATTGTATTTAATATAAATAAATTTTGTAAGCATCCATTGCGAGGGTATAAAAACCAAATAAAAGTATTAAGTAACCGTTTGAGTTGCAACGACCCTACTAAACTTTGCAAATTGCTAATTAAATACCATAAATTAATACAAAAGATACTAGCTACCGTATATTATAAAGTATACAAAAGTGAAATTTGTCGTACTGTCTTGCTTTCTGAAGCAATTTCTAAAGATAACAATTAATAAATAGAATTATTACGAATAAAATAAATAAAAAATGGCAACTATAATGAAAGTAATTGAACCCAAGTTGTATGCGGAGTTAATGAATATACGCACAGAACAACAAGCATTAAAGTTGACTACTCAACCTCAAAGTATTACATCATATAATAAGGACCATAACAAAACTATACTTGAACAGAAAGGAGGAAATGCGAACGACGCACAAACAGATGCAATTTACAATGCGTCGGAAGGAATAGAAAAACTAATTCAACTACCTAGGCAAGAGTGGATAGCATACGAAAACATTGTTGCCAAACATCAGAAAAGGAATCGTAAACCTCATGCTAATCAGAAGCATGCAATATTAAAACGCAAGCGTATGACGTCTTACATACATAAAAGAGCAGCTAGAAAATAAATGCATATAAAGAGCAACTATATAGAATTCTTTGTCAGTAGCTTTTCTAATGTCACCGTGGTCGAAACAAACATATAAAATGTATAAGGTACGTGCTTTTGTTGTTATAATATGTGCTTTTATGGCACTTGGGAGATCGTGCAACACTGCATGTGCCTTAGACTCACAAGTAAATCAATATCAAGCCAAGTCTGTTGAAAATACGTATACTGATAAAGCACCATATACTGCCTCTAAAGGCTATGGAAAAGAGAAGATGGCATTAGATGAAATTGAGAAAAAGCTACAGAGTAGTAGCTTAGACCCAACGTTGCCAATCGATACAACAGCGCTACCTGTGGTACATACAAGTTCATTCCATAAAGTAATTCTTATGGCTTTAAAGTACATGCTTGAGAATTTGAACACACAAAATGGAATTATTATGGATGTGGTTGACAAGTATCAAAACAACGAAACAAAACCTGTGCTTCACAACACATTTGACTATATAAGTAAGTGAATAATACATGATTGTTCACTGTGAGTAAGTAATACATATATACATTCAGTGCATAGAATAGTATAGCTTTAAACATATAGACAATTATAATAAATATTATATTTTGTATGTAATTACAGCTATCTACGTGTCGTTTGTACTGGTGTTAACACTTTTTGCATTTAAGATGAGGAAACTATACCATAAAAACAGACTACTTGCACCAGAAAAGGATGGTGGGCAAGATTCAAAAGGGGACTTCATGGCCATTTCACCCTCTGTATTAAATTCACCTTCAGACTAGAAAGAGCATTCAATCGCTCTCGTTAACAACAACAACAACAGCCTAAACATCAACCTACTATCGTCTGCCTGCTTTCAATGTACGCTATAGAGCGTAGTGGATTTTATACTTTGTGTGGTATATATAGTGAATTATATATACTTTATAGGAGTGCACGCACTATGGATTCTACATCTCCCACCGCTGCAGCTCCATACTCCAAGCGCTGCCGTACAGCTTCATCGCACCACGAACAGGCCAACTTTCCATCAGCTACTACTAACGGTAAAAAAGATCGTGTACGTGTCGTTCCTACATTGCACTTTAATTATTCTAGTTAAAGCTATTCCTAATAATACGAGCATTTATGCTTATTTGGTTTTGCAGTATTTTAATAATATGTATTGTTGTACAATACATGTGTATATACATAACAGTGGTATAAATGTAAGGTATAATAACAATTTTGATTTATTTATTTTACAGATATTGTCGTGCTCGGTTCCAGGCTGCCGTTTTACTTGCCGAAGCCATGTCCCATACCAAGCTCACGTTGAGCATGTTCATCACTGTGGAGATTGCAATATCTACTGTTCAAGCAAGGCAGATCACCAATGCCTTCATCAAGGAGAAAGACTTGGCCATGTAGAAAATAAAAATCAAGATCTTGTTGGAGGTGGTACAAATAGATCTGGGACTACTTACGGCGTTTCTACCAACGCTTCTGCACAGCCCTCTGCTTTTTCAAGTAGAGTTCGTCGCTCTTATCCAATTGATTTAGATGTATTTCAAGAAACTTCACGTTCACATCTTGGCATGATGGTGACATACAGTCATCAGCCTACTGAGACATTTCAAGATATTGAATCTCTTTTGACACAACTATACGAGCCATTTGTAAAGTTGTTGACCCAAAACATAACTCTGCACAGTAGTATTAAAGCACAATTAATTATTGTAGTTACATTAGAATTAATTACGGAAGTAGAAAATGAAAAAAATACAATAGAACGTGATATACAGTTTGTTTCTAAAAATTATGATATTTTAAGTACCCAGGAAATTGCAAGTTTCATTTTTGATAGCGCCAGTGACATTATAAAAAAACTAAATGAGTTTAATAAGAACGGGACTGGATGGACTCTTAGAGAAATTGAGTCAATTCAAGTTAAAGTAGGAGTTTTAAATTTATTTGCAAATGCAAAAGCTAAAGGGTACATTAAATTTCCAGCTTTAAAACCACGGAAAGTAGGATATCTCAATATAAAAAATAAATGTAGTGATTGTTTTAAGTTCTGTGTTACTGCACACATATATAGGCACGAAATATTAGAAAAAAAACAGAAAGACAAACTGCGAAGTAAATCATTTGGTCGCGTGTGGGCCAAAGAGAGCCTACAACGTCCAGAACAGTATTTGCCTTATTTTGATAAATTCGATTTTACTGATATTACCTGCCCCTTTCTAATTAACAAAGACTTGCCAAGTCTGGAAAAGTTTGAAGTCAAAAACAAATTAGGAATTAACATATGGAGTCACCGCGGCGACAAAATCATCCCAATTCGTAGGTGTCAAAATAGTGATATTGCTGACAAGTGTAATTTATTTTTAATTTACAAAGACAGAGCCGATGGTAGTAAAGATGAGCACAATTATCATTTAGTTCTGATTACAGACCTGGATAAGTTTATGTGTCTTGGAAACAATAGAAAAGTTTACTATTGCCAGTCCTGTTATCGTAATTTTAATTCAGCTGATAATTTAACTAAACATAAACTGAGCTGTCAAACTCTACAAAAAAGGCAAATTGTATTTCCTGAACTCTCAGAAAGAGTCAAGTTTTCAAAATTATGGCAATCCTTGCCTTACCCATATATAATTGTTTATAAGTTTTCTACATTTGTGAGTCCCTATAACGACTCTAGACCCCCAAGTAGCAATACGAGATTTAAAAATGAAATAACACCCGCTGCGTATTCCTTGATTATTATTAGGCAAATGAAAGACAGAAGTGAAGTAGTACATGCAGAATTTTATGATGGGGAGGATATAATGAAACATTTTTTTGAAATTATATTTTATTGGGCTGAAGCATTATTATCTCACGTTCGAAATACTAATAATATGGTCAAACCAAGTGACCAGGTACGTGCACAGTTTGAAAGTGCTACTCATTGTCGCATGTGTCGACGTGAATTTGATGCTTCTAAGAACATTCTACGTACGTTTCATCATAACCATAACCATGGTCATTTTGAGTTTGCTGCATGTAGCCGCTGTAACTTGAACATCAAGTACAAGCACGAAATACCTATAATATCACTGTACGGGGGTTGCTTTGATTATCATTTGCTAGTTAGTGCCATGAATACAGGTCAGTTTGAAGCTAAAGACATCCATGTAGTAGCCAAGTCTGCCAAAGAATTTATTTCAATTTCAATTACAGCTAAAGATAAATGGCTGCCAAATTTAAATATTGAATATCTACCAAAAGACAGAACAAATCAGAAATATACTGGCAAGATGTTACATTCCAAAGTAAAAGTTCGATTTATGGATGCAAATTTATTTTTTGATTCCAACCTATTTGATCTTGTTGAATCTTTAAATTCAAGAGATGAATTTAATTTTACACTTGCGCCTCAATGTTTCTCAGATTTAATGTTGACTGATAACCAATTAAATCTTGGTTCAGAAGTGAAGCCTCTCACAGAATTACAATTAAAATTATTACAAAAACCAGTTTACTTTCCATTCATGGCATTAACTAGTTCAGATGATTTGAATAACCGAATACCAGACCGAGATCAATTTAGACGATCACTTTTGGACGATGAGCTCATTCCAGATCACCAGTGGGATCTTGTCAAAAATGTTTGTACTGAATTTAGACTAACTACACTACGTGACTATACACGATTTACATGTGTTTTAGATACGGTTTTACTTGCAGAAGTATGGCAAAATTTTCGCAAAGTTGGACTTCAAAATTACGAACTTGATCCGACTTACTCACTTACATTACCTAGTTATTCTTGGGAATGTTTTTTAAATTATACAAAGGCAGAAATAGATTATATAAGGGACCCAAAAATATTAGAAATTGCAAAGCAAGGAATACGCGGTGGGCAGTGTATTTTTACAGCGAAACACGTCATTGCAAACCATGAAAGATGCCCAGGAGGATTAGATAAATCCAAACCCCGTAATCAATTACTTTCACTAGACATCAACAGCTTATATGCAGAAAGTATGAAGCAGCTGATGCCAGTCTCAGACTATATGTATATAGAAGCAAAGGATTTAGAAAGTATTGATTGGACTGACCCAAAGTTGGGTACTACAGAAGGTAGCTATGGCTACGTTCTTGTTTGTGACTTGAAGTATCCTTTGGCTCTACACACTAGAGACGCAAACTTGCCACTTGCTATGGAACAGCGGGTACTTAATATGCATGATATAGCAGCACAGTATAATTTAAATAAAAATGCAATAAACTCAATTCAACACTATGTATCTCGCCCTCGGCTTATGTTAACACTGTATGATAAAACAAACTACACAGTTCATTTTAAAGCATTAAAATATTATTTATCTAAAGGTTTAGTTCTTTCTAAAATTCATTGTGGGGTACGCTTCAAACAACAGAGTTATTTTAAACCGTACATTGAATCTAATTTAGAAAACCGAAAAAAAGCCAAAACTCCATTTGAAAATAAGCTATTGAAAAAAAGTTCCAATGTTTTATATGGCAAAACTCTAGCCCAAGTACTCGAATTTATCAATGCTCGGTTATGCTCTAGTGCTGCGCAAGCTCAAAAATTACTTGCAAATGCTAACTGTAAAGATTTTGAAGGGTTTTCTGAAAATTTAAGCGTGATCATTCAATACCTTAAAAAATATAAAATAACTAACCTCCCTTTGACTGCTGTAGCCATTCTGGATTTTGCAAAAGTACTTTTTTATGAAAAGTGGGATCTTTTGTGTAAGATATTTCATGACAGAGCCCATCTGGATTATACAGATACTGACGGATACGAGATGCACACAATTGACGCATTTAACACGTTTTGGGATGATATTGTCAAAGCAAAATTTGAATTTGATTTTAGTAAAATTCCTCGAGACCATGAGTTTTTTAAAATGTATGAAAAGCAACACCCAAACTTACATTTATTAAATAGCGGCGAAAGTGGAAAACTTCGAATTCAGAGCTTAGATGTAAAAGAACTTATAGTATTAAGACCAAAAATGTATAGTATGTTATATAATAATAATTCGGAACAACAAAAGTGTGCAGGTATTCCTGCAATTTCGTTGAGGCAGTGTAAACACGACAGATATAGGCAAATGTTAGAAACTAACAAACCATGTAAAATAGATGTAAATACAATAGCAAACGTAGACCATAAATTATTTATTAAAAATCAAAGTAGGTTAGCTTTTAAAAGTTTAGATTTATCTAGAGTATTTCCAGATCCTAGCAATTTTAATTTTAGCCTACCCTTGGGCCACACTGATTTAGTTAATACGAATAAATAAAAAGTATAAGTCTGTCACATAAGAAGTGTTAATTTTTAATTGTAGTTGTAATTAAAGTTTAAGAAGTGAATAAGTATTACACAAATAGTTTTAGTTTCATAATTATAGTGCACACAATATTTTAATAAATGTATCAATAAATAATTAGGCAGTGTTTTGTGGTACTGTAGGACGTAAATATTTGTTAATAGTATGATAATATTGTAAATGTAATTGTCATTGTGTAGTGTGTGTAAACTTGTACATACTTAAATTGATTTTAGTGTCTGCAGATATACTGCACACTTGTAAATAATATGTTAGGCTGTAAATATATGTGTACTTGTAAATAGTAAATTTGAAACTACGTATGTCTGTTGTATTTGTAAATCATGTGTGTAAATATTTGTATGTATGGATTCGTGTGTGTGTGAAAGAAAATTCAAAAAAAAATAAACTTGTAAATATGTATATATGTAAACACTGCATTACAATCAAACTTTACTCTGCAATTGAATACCTGCCTACAATATCTGCATAATATAAAAAACAACCTGCGTCTCGCTGCACTCGCTCACCTGTTGTACCTTGCAGTTTACACTTGTATTTTACATTGGTATTTTACACTTGCGTTTCCGCTCATCATATACATTGTTAATGATTCATAAACCATATATCTTATTATTAGGCAGTACAATAAACAAACAACTAAACATATATCTCATAGGGACCTGCGGCCCACTTGACTTGTAGCAATGAAAAAGCTTGTATCCGTCCCACAGCAGGTTAATTTCGGCTTGCTACCCTGGCTGATATACAAAAATCATTATTTCATTATTTTCACTGGACTCTAGAGAAATCAAGAGCCAGTTTTAGTGTACGTTAGATCAATATTCAATTAATATGCGTATCACGCACATCCCAAGTAACAAAGTTCCCCCTTGCTTTGATTCCTGCAATGCTAAAGGTCTGAAAGTGCACTTTATTCTGTCCAGTTGAGCTCCATAATAAAATATAATATTATTTATTCGAGCATTCCTACCCCAGCAACTGTATGTATCTACATTATACAACATTTAAATCAATAATTATAAGGATATACTACTGTTATATAGTGTATAGGTACGCAGTTGGGCATGTACATATATACATTTACATATATTGGATACATATATCTCATTGTCGGTATGTCTTGCCTATAGGTAGCACGAGTGGTCAGCTTAGTACATGGAAAGTTGAAGCTCAGAGCTCCGTGGGTCCGAAAAGTTTGATTTTAGAAGTCGACTGGGCCCAACTGAAGCTTAAGCCCAGCCTCGGTCGATGCGTTGAGTTAATAAGCTATTAATATGCACGTCACGCACATCAACAGTAACACAGCCACCCCAACTCAGTGCACTCTCCAGTGCTAAGGGCTGCAAGGTGCATCCAATTTTGTCCATTTTTTCTCAATAGTACAGGATATTTCAAAATAATATTCAATCCAGAACCCAAACATCTACCTACTACTGTATACATCCCGCTACAGTGTGTAGATATGCTATATACTAGTACACACATATACATATATACATGTCAGCTTGAAATGGGCACGTTAATTTTTATTTTTGTTATTTTCTTTTTTTTGTCCTATTTTTAAGAATGTCATAATTTTTTTTAACGGTCATTTTTTAATTGATTTTAAAATTTACATAATTATTTACTAATTAATTTTAATTGGAGTTATAATAGTTAAATAATTTAAATACGTATGTACATTACAGCAGTGCATTAAGTGCATTTAATTATACAATGCTTTAACATGTATTAAAATATGTATATAATATATACGTTAATTGTATTTAATACGGCCTAATTAGCACGCATTACATACAAATAATTATGTACATACATGTATACATGCTTACGTAATAGGCGCTACATATGAGCATGGTAGTACTTGTTATTGCATTGCCTCACATTTGTGATCAAATTCTGTTCGAGTCCAAGGGAACCAGCAGAGACTTTCCGTTTTGCCGTACACTCAGCCCTTCAGCACACTGCCTGTATTAAGGATACGGCGTTTTTCACCTCAGTCATTTTTCATTTCTCTTTTTTCACTTTTCTAGCATATGAATCCCCATTCAATATCATGCTTTCCAGTTCCAGGCCAAACGGCCCAGCAGAGTTACTCTCCCACTTCTCCTATACGCTCAGCCCTTCATCACACTGCCTGTATTAAGGATACGGCGTTTTTCACCTCAGTCATTTTTCATTTCTCTTTTTTCACTTTTCTAGCATATGAATCCCCATTCAATATCATGATTTCCAGTTCCAGGCCAAACGGCCCAGCAGAGTTACTCTCCCCCTTCTCCTATACGCTCAGCCCTTCATCACACTGCCTGTATTAAGGATACGGCGTTTTTCATCTCAGTCATTTTTCATTTCTCATTTCTCACTTTTCACTTTTTTAGCATCTGTGTAGTCTGTACTCCCATTTGATATCATACTTTCATATATGTTTTCAATCTGACGAGCGCTTTGCTCACCCCCTATTGATGCACATTACAACTTTTACTGTTTCGATATTTCTATTTTTAATCACACCGTTACCATAGTGATCAATACCAAACATTAAAATACCCGCTCGGTTTAAATTTCAATTGTTTCACTTTCGTTTACATAGGCTAATCCTCACAATACAGCCCCCCACATCATTGCATTAATCCATATTTAATGTATATAATATGTACCGGCAGTCGCAGCTCAGCTGTTTAATATACCATGCCATACCATCCCATACCGTCGTCATGGGGACGCAGTCCAAACACTTCAGCTTCGTCTCCTGTCTTCTCCATTTTTACCCATTACATCACAATGCACTACATTTAACTACAATTACCATATGCTTAGCAAGGTTATCTGTCGTTTCAATTCTTCCCCATGACTTTACATTACAATGCATTTAAATGCCCATATGCTTACCAAGGTTTTCAGTCCCACATCTCACATCATGTCTCAATCCTTGCCATGGCCCAGGCTGTCCCAGTCGATACTCTCGCGTACTTCAACTCCACCGTCACACAGTGACTCCGTCACCGACCTCTCCGCACAAACCCCCGTAGTGATATCATCGAAATATCTCGATTTTTAGGACCCTATGACTACCCTGTCATGTCATCAGCTTAACCAATGCATAAATGGATATCTTTAACATGGGATATGATAAAAATCCAAGTAGACCCATTGATCCTACCCATGATATCATTTATGGACAACGCCTAACAGCACTATCACTCACCTCTGATTTAGCATGGAACTAATTGTAAGTGCAAAATAAATTTGTCCTCATAGATAAGCTTGAAAATTTACTTTGAAATCGAACACAGAATCGGTTCCACCTGTAATACAATCTAAGACTAATACAAGAATTAAAAAAATCAATGCGGCAGCCTCCTCATAGTACTGAAAATAGGTCCCCAACGTTGCTGACTAGTAATTCTGAATACTTCAAATTACAGGAGCAGTTTGAAGTCCTCCAAAACTTCGATAATGGTGAATCCTGTTCACCAACGATCCCTTAATAAATATTTAAAAGTCCTTAGCGTAAGCCTACTGAACTACATTCATATATCTGCGAAAGTGCTAGAAGTTATTATTCGCTTCTCCCCAAAAGAAGTCAATATTAAAACAAATAGGCTAATTAGCAAAATTCAAGGAAACATGTTTTTTCTTGAGCCTCAAAATCAACTTCATTTATTAAAAAAATTAATTGCAGATCCAGCTGATGTTAGTACATTTGAAAAAAAAGTCAAAAAAGTCTCAAAAAGTCAAAAAGTCAAAAAGTCTCCTTTACAGTCAAACCAATAATCTAGGTCTTCGAGAACTGTCGATTATTTGCAGTAGTTTTAAGTACAGTGCAGTTGTAATACACTGACGTCATTAAAATGGAATCTATTTAATTTGTCGTATGGGCTATTTTTTCTTACAATACTAAATTTACAAAGTGTTTAAATTGAACCCCAACAGTTCCACAGAATCTTGATGAAAAATGGTTCCCTATAGGCTAGAATTTTCA